>RJVU01060905.1:391934-414247 GCA_003731715.1 Anabarilius grahami
GTGATGCTCTCGCTCTGGGCCTCGAGGCTCTCGGTGGTGATGCTCTCGCTCTGGGCCTCGAGGCTCTCTGCAGTGATGCTCTCGCTCTGGGCCTCGAGGCTCTCGGTGGTGATGCTCTCGCTCTGGGCTTCGAGGCTCTCTGCAGTGATACTCTCGCTCTGGGCCTCGAGGCTCTCTGCAGTGATGCTCTCGCTCTGGGCCTCGAGGCTCTCTGCAGTGATGCTCTCGCTCTGGGCCTCGAGGCTCTCGGTGGTGATGCTCTCGCTCTGGAATCGGTCCTTCTCCACAATCTTCCTCAGGGTCCGGTCACCTCTTCTCGTTGTGCAGCGTTTTTTGCCACACTTTTTCCTTCCCACAGACTTCCCACTGAGGTGCCTTGATACAGCACTCTGGGAACAGCCTATTCGTTCAGAAATGTCTTTCTGTGTCTTACCCTCTCGCTTGAGGGTGTCAATGATGGCCTTCTGGACAGCAGTCAGGTCGGCAGTCTTACCCATGATTGCGGTTTTGAGTAATGAACCAGGCTGGGAGTTTTTAAAAGCCTCAGGAATCTTTTGCAGGTGTTTAGAGTTAATTAGTTGATTCAGATGATTAGGTTAATAGCTCGTTTAGAGAACCTTTTCATGATATGCTAATTTTTTGAGATAGGAATTTTGGGTTTTCATGAGCTGTATGCCAAAATCATCAGTATTAAAACAATAAAAGACCTGAAATATTTCAGTTGGTGTGCAATGAATCTAAAATATAAAAGTTAAATTTTTATCATTACATTATGGAAAATAATGAACTTTATCACAATATGCTAATTTTTTGAGAAGGACCTGTACATTTTTTTACCGTAAATTTAGCGGAATTTTAACTGATTTTTTTTTTACTTTGCTAGCATATTTTTTACAGTAAAATTACGGCAACCACAGCTGCCACAGCTTTTTTTAGTAAGACGGGTATGCAGTAGAGCTCCCCTCTCAACGTAAACTGCAGCGCACTGCACAATTGTGAGCCACTCGGGCAGATTTCTGGCTGCCCTGCTTACTTTCACATTACCTTGACCTTAAAGAATTGGCATGTAGGGAAGGAGGATAGAATGTAACTTAACGTTGAGTGGTCATAAGACTTAAGGTCGTAAGGGAATGAGTTGAAGAACTGCGATTTGGGGATGTTGTGTTTGTGTGAGAGCGGTGTGTGTGTGAAATGTAAGAACATCCATTCAGATCCGCTCTGATGGATAGATCCGTTTAGATCCACTCTGACGGACAACAAAAACAACAAAAAACTCCCTAAGACTTCCTAGCTCTTCCATCCAGATAGCAAAATTCTGTTTTTACTGTTATTTCTATTCCTTATATTCTATTTTCATTATTCTTCTTTATGTAAAGCACTTTGAATTACCATTGTGTATGAAATGTGCTATACAAATAAAATTGCCTTGCCTTGCCTAAACCTGTCTGCATCAGGTCAGTAAGGCTGTTCTTTCTGTGTCAAGTAGCGTATCAAATTAATGAAAATATAAATCCTTCATTTTAAATGTGCTAATGTGATTAAACTTCATATACAGTAGTTCTGTTGTGTTTGTTTTACATTTGTTCTGCGAATAGACAATTTTCCAAACAGGAATTTCTACACAACTTGCAACATTCTAAAACAACAATTCTACATCAAGACATTTCTAAGACGGCATTCTATGCATCTGTCGTGTGTAGAATATAAAGATTACAAAATGTTTATCACAAACTAGCGTTAAGAGCCAGAATCTTTCCTGCCTAAATTCACAGCCAGGAGCCACTGCTTACTGAAACACACACACTGCATGAACGGGAAACGGTCAGAAATTCAGTGCGAGCGGGATTAAGAAAACAGTCCCGTGCAGGACTATAACCCACAGTCTGACCCAGGAGAACTGGTTCATTACTGACAGATCTCTAACCTGCCATTCATCAGAACATATTAGAAAAAATTAGGGCTGGGTATTGACACAATTTTCACGATTTGATTCGATTACTATTCACATGCTTTTGATTCGATTCGATTACGATTTCGATTCAATTAGATTAAATATCGATTATTTTAGATGTAGTATTTCAGTTACAGTACATGGGAAATATTCTAGAGGAAAAAAAACCTCAACTAATGCTGTAAACTACACATGAGAGTCAGCTGGTGCTACTATAATAATATTGAAGGTTAAATTCACTTATTTATATACAAACACTTAAATTACACTCAATTATGTTTTTATTATAAATGAAGTTTAGAATTACATAATCATATTTCTACTCCAATTAATTTTTTTGAAATATAAACATTTAAATCGTGGTTGTCATAACTGATTTATTCAAACATGCATTAAATATTGAAGAATATAATAATGAATATGTAACGGTGCAGAGCTATATTTATCAGAATGTTGCTTTCTAGAGCACTTTTCTAGCTGACTAATGAGCTTATGGTCACTGAATATGTTTTTCTGAGGTAAATGTGACGTTACGTGACATTGTTTACAAGCTGTTTTATTGAGTCTTTCCGAGGTTGAAGCACTGATTGAGCGATTACACGAGACATGATACGGATTTCTGTAAGTTGTACTGTATATTTTAACATACCTTCAGATGTTCATGCATGTTTATTTCGCACTGTAACTGGTATTAAAGCGGAGGAGAGGATGATCACATGCTTCTCTTTAACTGAGGCACTAAAGCAATCTTATCTCATAATAAGATGGACGTCATTTGAAATCTGAGACTTTGCTTCATATCAAAAGTAACAGAGCACAAAGATTATTGCGATTTATTGGATGGGAGGCGCTACATATTCTGCTCATTCATCAACTGAAAACAGACTAGACTAATCGATTCTTGGCATTTAAGAATCCATATCGGTTCGTAAAAATTAGAATAGATCTAAAAATCGAGAAATCTATATTTGTTTACCCAGCCCTAGAAAACATACTGTCCTCTCAACTGTGTTCAGTTCTGCAGAACAGTTTTTGTGAAGAGTTTGACTATTGATATCGGGTTTAATGTTACACAAAAAACAAAGTTGTTTTGTTTTGGCCATCTTTAATGTTGTTTGTGCTGTCATTCATTTTGTCACAAGACAAATAACAGAGAAGCATGACACAGACTGGTGAATAAAGACTTTAAGAACGGAACCAACCTGTTTGTTGCCCAGTATCTTCATGTTTGACTCTGAATGTTTCTTCAATCTTCATGTCTTCACTCTCCTCTTTAATAAACGCCATCTTTATAATAGTGTGTCACAAGATCTCAGTTTCTTCACCAGGAGTTATGTGTGTTTAGACACTCTGCCATGATTAAGATAAGAATAATTAACAGAAAGAAAAATAAATGCAAACTAAATCTCAGGGTGCAATCTCACAATCAGCTCCCTAGTTCAGTAGTCAGCGCACTGCTAAGGGAGTCAGTCAGAGTTAATGGACTTAAATGAGCTGATTATTAGACAAAAACACTCAAAACTAGCACTACAAATTAATAAAAGAATGCAAATTATACAGTATCTTAATATTGTGTGATTTATAGTATTAATAACTAATACTGCGCTCCTATTGAAACATTTGCATTTGTTTTTAAAGTCACTGTTAAAGATGTTTGTGTTTGTTCTTGCTTCAGTTGACTGAGAGTTTCTCTATCATTACTAGCCATGATGAACTGCTTCACTATATAGGGAGCGAAATGAGACGCACCTTCTCTGTTTATTCCTACTCATGTTTACTCACTAAAACTGTTCATTGTTGTTTTTAATGCATTTCACTGATAAAAAAAACTATGTTCATTGCTGCTATTAGAAACATTAAAATGTTACATTCATTAATCATTAACTCATTCCACAATTCTCTATAAAACTGTATGAATGGCTTGTATTGGTTTAAAGACTTTCAATGATTAAAAACACAAACCTTTCAGCAGTATCACAGATGCAGCAGTGCGGCGCAGCCTTATGACATCATGACGCCACACCAAAATAAAAGTCCTGTTCACACCAAAAACAATAGAAATTCACATACAAAAAACAGATTCAATGATCAGATAAAAGGGTTGATTTAAAAGATAAATCACTGATTTCCAAATCTATCAATACCACTGAGATATTTTTTAAACACTTCTGGCTCATATCTAAATGTGAGCAAGTCTGAAGAGATCGCAATTATAACCAAAACGGATACATCTGACAAGGTTCAGCGTTCGGGGTTGAATCTGATATTTCTTATCTGGAGATCCAGCTGATATTTCAGCACAATCTAACAGTGATCAGAAATAATTCTAATTATTATTGGCCAACCGTCGCATGAATTTATAATTTGATCCCGGGCAAATCGTTTTGGCTGAGGGCAAAGTGAAGTTTCATAACTTTATATATTTATTTAACTTTACAGTTGTAGTGCGCTGTACGTTTGACTGAATTGTTTGCTTGTCTTTATTTCTTATTGTATAACTTCTCGTATTTTATACCTTTATAATAGTTATTATTGATAATTAAAACTGACTTTTAACAAAAAGAGACGGTTGTTTTGCCTTATTTCATTGACAGTGAAGATAATCACTGTACATATGCACATATTGCCTGAACCACACATTAATAGGTTTCATATTTTTAAAATAAAAACGAAAAGAGGCAGGGTTGTGTTTTATATTTTGTTTTGTTAAATAGCCTACATGAAGTGAAGATAATCAATGCACGCGTTGCCTGGAACACATTTGTGTGTGGCGCCTCTTGTTGTCATTCTCCTTGTAGCACGCGCAAGTGACGATTCTCTGTCAACCAATCAACGTTCTGCAGAGTGTAGCTCCACCCTTTTGGTACGGTACTGTTGTACTTGGTACCCCAACAAAAGGGTCCCAAAAAAGTGGTACGGTACGGTTCGGAATTAGGGTACCATTCACAACTTGGACAATGGAAACGGCAAAAATTGCGTACCGTACCGAACCGAACCGTACCGTACCGCTCAGTGGAAACGAGCCATTAGTGTCTGCCCATATGGGAAAGTTTTGTTAAAAACATCTGGGATTCTTATATGTTCTAACAGAATATTATAAGGGACATATATGCTGCAAAAAACGCACATACAAATTGCATAATATTTATGTATTTTCAATCCTATATGTTATATATGTCCCACATATAACTAAAGTCTTATAGATTTTCACGATGTAAACATAGGAAAATAACGCAAATTTAATAGGCCTATGAATGTCTTAAGATGTGTATAAAACAGTTTAAGGCTGTTCTTCACTCATCCCTCGCTCTTATCTTGTCCTCAAGCCCTACGCCTGTCAATCACAGTCATGTAATGTATAATCATAGACTTTCAATCTTAGATGAAACATATAAACATGCAGGCACATATATTAATTACAAAATTAACATTGTAATTACATAACTAATTAATTAGATTAACGTTTTAACGTGGGATGACACTTGGTGACTTTAGTCGCATTAGCTGTGAACACAAAAATCATGGACACGATTCAGATATGTTAAAGGGTCAGGAAAAAGGTCACACTTGGCTCCTTCATGGTTAAAAATGACCGCCATAGGAAATGAATGTGAAATATGAAAAAATACTAAAACTTTGAGAATTTTTTGGTGGTACAAACTACAAATCAACCACTGTGCAGAAAAAGGTGCACAGCAATGAAGGGGTGATGCTCTAAAATATCAAGAGTGCAAAACAGACACATCACCCCACACTAGTGTGACTATAAAACAGAGCAAGTTTTTACAAATGTGAAATAATCAGGAATTCAGCCACTATGCAGGAAAAGACAGCCAATAAGCAGTTTACACACGCACACAAATGAACTGGTGTGGCTGTAACAGTTATGGCAACACTGAGCCAAAAGACTCAAATAAAAGGTTGAAATCAGATCTGATTCTGACCCAGATTGATTGATGTAACCCAGCCTACCAGTAAAGAAAAAAAGGTAAGAAAAGGAAAAAAATTCTAGAAGAATAAGAGATTCACTGATCGTGCTGCAGTGAGAGACACCCCTAAGAGCCAATAGTAGCGGTGCATTCATAAGTCCCGCCCACTGGTCGCGCCGGCGCTGCTTTCAGCGTGAGCAGATGAGAGAGAGTCAGATCAGCACAGTTTCTCCTGAAAATCTTTGGGTTACGCACTGATCTAACTGTAAATGTGATCGAGTGCACTGAAACAGACCCTTTCTCCTGAAAATCCATTGATCTAACTGTAAATGTGATCGAGTGCACTGAAACAGACCCTTTCTCCTGAAAATCCATTGATCTAACTGTAAATGTGATCGAGTGCACTGAAACAGACCCTTTCTCCTGAAAATCCATTGATCTAACTGTAAATGTGATCGAGTGCACTGAAACAGACCCTTTCTCCTGAAAATCCATTGATCTAACTGTAAATGTGATCGAGTGCACTGAAACAGACCCTTTCTCCTGAAAATCCATTGATCTAACTGTAAATGTGATCGAGTGCACTGAAACAGACCCTTTCTCCTGAAAATCCATTGATCTAACTGTAAATGTGATCGAGTGCACTGAAACAGACCCTTTCTCCTGAAAATCCATTGATCTAACTGTAAATGTGATCGAGTGCACTGAAACAGACCCTTTCTCCTGAAAATCCATTGATCTAACTGTAAATGTGATCGAGTGCACTGAAACAGACCCTTTCTCCTGAAAATCCATTGATCTAACTGTAAATGTGATCGAGTGCACTGAAACAGACCCTTTCTCCTGAAAATCCATTGATCTAACTGTAAATGTGATCGAGTGCACTGAAACAGACCCTTTCTCCTGAAAATCCATTGATCTAACTGTAAATGTGATCGAGTGCACTGAAACAGACCCTTTCTCCTGAAAATCCATTGATCTAACTGTAAATGTGATCGAGTGCACTGAAACAGACCCTTTCTCCTGAAAATCCATTGATCTAACTGTAAATGTGATCGAGTGCACTGAAACAGACCCTTTCTCCTGAAAATCCATTGATCTAACTGTAAATGTGATCGAGTGCACTGAAACAGACCCTTTCTCCTGAAAATCCATTGATCTAACTGTAAATGTGATCGAGTGCACTGAAACAGACCCTTTCTCCTGAAAATCCATTGATCTAACTGTAAATGTGATCGAGTGCACTGAAACAGACCCTTTCTCCTGAAAATCCATTGATCTAACTGTAAATGTGATCGAGTGCACTGAAACAGACCCTTTCTCCTGAAAATCCATTGATCTAACTGTAAATGTGATCGAGTGCACTGAAACAGACCCTTTCTCCTGAAAATCCATTGATCTAACTGTAAATGTGATCGAGTGCACTGAAACAGACCCTTTCTCCTGAAAATCCATTGATCTAACTGTAAATGTGATCGAGTGCACTGAAACAGACCCTTTCTCCTGAAAATCCATTGATCTAACTGTAAATGTGATCGAGTGCACTGAAACAGACCCTTTCTCCTGAAAATCCATTGATCTAACTGTAAATGTGATCGAGTGCACTGAAACAGACCCTTTCTCCTGAAAATCCATTGATCTAACTGTAAATGTGATCGAGTGCACTGAAACAGACCCTTTCTCCTGAAAATCCATTGATCTAACTGTAAATGTGATCGAGTGCACTGAAACAGACCCTTTCTCCTGAAAATCCATTGATCTAACTGTAAATGTGATCGAGTGCACTGAAACAGACCCTTTCTCCTGAAAATCCATTGATCTAACTGTAAATGTGATCGAGTGCACTGAAACAGACCCTTTCTCCTGAAAATCCATTGATCTAACTGTAAATGTGATCGAGTGCACTGAAACAGACCCTTTCTCCTGAAAATCCATTGATCTAACTGTAAATGTGATCGAGTGCACTGAAACAGACCCTTTCTCCTGAAAATCCATTGATCTAACTGTAAATGTGATCGAGTGCACTGAAAGTGGAGCTTTTGAAGTCGATGTGTTGAAGAGAGACGGAGCGGATCCAGAGTGTATCAGCGATGTGAGTAATCTAAAGATATGATTCTATTCTGCTTTAGTAAGTGAAATTCCAGATATTAATCCGAATATAATGTAAATAACGTGTTTAAAACGATTAATTGAGTAGGTCTCGTGCACAGCGCGAGCTGAACTGGTTAGCACATGGGCTAAAGCTAACACGAGTAAACATGATAATTGTGTCATGAAATGAGACAAAGACTGATATATGAGTGTCAGTGTGTTTAATAACTGCCTATTAATGTTTAATTTGATTGTGTCAATTTGAGATATTCATATGATTTATGGAAATGTCTGTATCAAAAGTTAATTGTTGTGTTTTGCAAGGCCTGTCTTTCTTTCAGTGTGTGTGTGTGTGTGTGTGTGTGTGATGATGGTTTATTCTGGTCAATAAACCTAAATATAACTTTCACTTTACAACAGGCGTCAAATTTTGTTACACACTTTTAGCAATTTATGAATGAAACCAGCACTAATTAAACAGTTACTAGCTTCTTATTCAGTTTATTTAATTGAAGTACATTACTACACAAAAATAATATGGTTTGCTTAATAATGGCTAAAAGGTGTTTGCTGTACATTCAGTTAATCATTAATTACTAGCTTATTTTTGTTTATTTATCACATGAATGTGGATCCTTCAAATGTTTAATACATTTTAAATAATGGATAATATGCCCTTACTAGCCTATATGTTAAGTTAATTATTAATTACTAGTGTGTTAGTGCATAACACATGCATAATTGTGGACCCTTAAAATAAAGTTTTAACAGATCTCCTTTGAGATCTGCCTCCCTCCCCTTCAGGTACAGTCATTTATGTTCATCTGTTTACATTTATTGAGGTAAGAAGACAAATATCTAAGAAGATGAATGTGTATCATTTCCATCTCTTGTTTCTTGACAGACCCAAAGGAAAAGGACAGTGATTCCCAAACCACAGAGAAATGAATGACTGTTGATGAGTGTCAAGCACAACCTCGACAGAGACTCAGAAGAGGCTGAAAAAATGGAGGAAAATGAAACATTGAGAAATGACCACAAAAAAGTAAGAGAAATGCTCAGAGGCGCGTATTAGTTATTTTACTGTTGTGGTGAATCAGCAGCTATCAAACTGTTTGGTGGTTTAATTTAGTTGTTTTTACTGTCTTTGCGTTCAAACTTTCTAAATTATTAGAGAACTGCTATTGTTTCAATATTATTATTCAACTTGCTATGTAAAGTTAAGACAAAGAATTTAATAATTATTGGTAATTAATTGCATTATCAAGTACATGACAAGAAACCTGAAAGTTATCCAACCTCTAACATCTGGCATGATGGCTTTGTGAAACGCATCATTAACATTAATTTCATCAGCTTAGATGACCATATGTACACGCAGGAGGTAGTCGAGTTGGTAAATAGGTGTAAGAGATTGCTTTATCATATTTTATTTTGCTATATTTTTGTTGCTAGAGCTATCAAATCTGATAAATGAAGTGAAGATGGCCCTGAAGTCTCGGTGTTCGTCAGCATCAGTCACATGACTTGGAAGATGGGACAGGATTTGCCACAAGTAATTACAGAGCCCTTCCAACAGAACAGGTAGTGTACTAGATTATCTAGTCAATGCAGTGATCTAACCCTAATATGACCTATAGTTTTCCAGGCAACCAAAGTTCTCTGCATCACTTGCTATGTGCAGCATGGTATGGGTGTTGTACACAAGGAACTCCTGTCCATAGAGTGTCCGACCTTTTTTCACTAAATATTGCAGAAGTTCGTTGGCATATTTTGCATGTTCCTGCACAAGACTTGGACATAATAAGATTGCCATGGCCACACTGAAAGAAAGGAAGTGTAAGTACATGTCAACTGGCAGTTTTCCGTTCAACACAATCTTCCCTGTGCAGGGTATCCACGGGTCCTTAAAAAGTCTTAAATATATTTTTCCTAAAAAAAGGCCTTAAAAAGTCTTAAAATGTCTTAAATTCAGATTGGATAGGTCTTAAATATTTTTCGTTGCATTATCGCTCATTTTTTTTATGTATGTTATGTTTTATGTTTTCTAATACGTCACCGACGGAATGATCCAGCGCCACGCAGCGCCATCTGCAGGACAAAGCTCAGCAAAGATGTAGGAATATCTGATCAGAGCTGTACACGGATACACATTTTTAAATAAATCTGCTGTGGCAAAGCTGCTGCAAGTGACTTTCGGTGCTGGAAATCCATATATCCTTTGCTGAAACAAACTCGTCATGGAGAGCGCAGCTCATGGCTGCTTAGTAACGGCAGACGCCACCGCAGCGCCGAGCGCTTTGGAAAGGAGAAAGCGGCGCCGGCGCATTTTCCATGCGTTTTTAGACGCGACATATGAATGGTCCCTAAAAGAGTTCAAATGGGTCAACGCGGCAAATGCGAGTAGAATCAGCACTGAAACGTGTTCGGTAACTTTTTATGAATGGTGGTGAGAATTTAATATAAAATTCGCAACGGCTGTGATGTAATTATATAAATAATAGTCTGACGCGCGTCATGTTTGCTGTAGCAGTGCTGTGTTTTCATTTTCGATTCACTGTAAATGCTACTTTGTGACGTTTAAATTTGGATTTGGGAATGCAATATTAGTCATTAGAATCGTTTATAATACTGTTGTTGTTTACAAAGAGAAGTTTCAGTATCACGTGAATGCAGTTTTTGCTGCTTAAAATTGTTTTTCGGAGATTCTAGCACACAGTAGGGGCGTGTCATTGTCTGTGTATTTCCATACTGGGTAACGTGCTGGCGCGTTTTGCAGGATTTTTTTCACATTGCAGCAAAACAGACTTAAAATACTCCGTCATTTTTTGTCATAGAGACATAAGTAATTTGTCAATTGAAACTATAGAATGTCTTCTTTTATTTGTGTACACTCAGAGTAAAAACAAAATGTTGTGCTTTTTGTAAAATAAAGAAAACTAACATGATGCGTGATCTCTCGTCTCCCTCTGAACGAAGTCCAATCTGATAGTTCTCAGAAAATGAACTGTAACTTAGTGAATTCTAATCACAAAAAAAATACTTATGTCTAAAGACACGTTGAAATGTCAGGTTTTAAATCGTGCAAGTCAAATCGAAAACAAATATTCTCTGTTTATGTAATCTGCATGAGAAGAGAGCCATGTCAGACCCTAAGTCTGTGATTCACCCACGGAGCCAGCGCTATTCAGACAAAAATTCAGTCAATAGATGCAGACATCGTCTCAATCGTGTATTTATTGTCTTGAAAAGTGTTTTGAATAGCCATAGTTAGCGATCTCTGCCTCTGTTAGTTCAGTTAGTTCCTGGATTGCCTATTCTTCTTTAGCAGGCATTTGTGGACTAAAGGTGCACAGAGCGCCCTCCGGCTGCAAGTATGAATTGAAAACACAGAATCCAGCACTCATAGTAATGACAATAAATATTGAATAAATATTACTCCTCTGTATAGAAAATTGACATAAACATATGAGAATCCATCAATATTTCTCCAAATGTACATGCTTTTAAGCTAAAAGCCTATATGAAATGCCATAGAGGTAACATTGTTCAGACACTTTGCATCACAGAAATACATTATATTTTTAAGTATATAATACCATTATTTTAAATTGTAATAATATTTCACAGTATTGCTGTTTTTTCTGTATGTTTGATATACACCATGATGAGCTTCAGACATGATCACATCACAGAGGGTTTTTTCACAGCCTACCTGTCTGAAAGGCCTCATTATTATGCAAGTCATTTCAGGTCATTATTATGTGATTCTTTTGTCTTCTCAGGTGAGAAAATTTCATTTCATGATTATAGTGACCAAAATGATCACGGTTATCACAGAATCCTGTTCAAAAAGTCCCAATGCTACACAATGAAATCAATTCACCAAGTTTTATGTAGAAAACCAGCAAATAACAAATAAAATTAGCCTCAATATGTACTTTTTCTTTACATAAACATTAAAATAATAACATTAAAAATGATGGCCAGATTTTAAAGGAGTGTCTTGCAACATGTTATCTCCAAATCATTTTCAGCCTCTAAATAATTTTTATAAAAGTCAAAAAAGATAAATTACTGACATTTACAATGCACATTATCCTTTATTATTAATAGTATGCGGTCCATGCAGCTTTACAGAGGGGAGCTTTACAGGGGGTATGGCTTATCTAAATGAGATGTAAATGAGCCCTATTGTCACTCCCAGCAGGTGAGAACAGGTGAGAACTGCAGAAACTTTAAAGGGGTTTTTCTCCCTCTTGAGCATTTTTGAGTGCCTACCTTCAAATGGCCACAACTTCTCCAAATATTATCAGATTTCCATGTGTTACACATCGTTGGAAAGCTTGGAGACTACACTTTCAGAGTAACTCAAAATGCCCCAGAACCGACTTGTGTCCCTACTTTCCGTGACTGGTCACATTTGTGGTAAGATTTAAAAAATAGAAAAATTAATACTTTAATTCGTCATACTTTAAAGTGAGTGAAGAGTGAAGACATTTAAAATGTTACAGAATATTTCTATTTAATAAATGCTTTAATAAATAATATATTTGATAAATACATGTAATATAATTTCAAATAAATGCTGTTCATTGAACTTCCTATTTTTCAAAGAAAACTAACAAATATCACCATTTCCACAAAAATATGAAGCAGCACAACTGTTTTCAACATTGATAATAATCAGAAATGTTTCTTGAGCATCAAATCAAATTGTAATGATTTCTGAAGGATCATGTGACACTGAAGACTGGAGTAATGATGCTGAAAATAATCACAGGAATAAATTACATTTTATAAAATATATTTTATAAAATATAGAAAACTCTTTTTATTTGAAAGAATATTTCACAATGTTGCTCTTTTTACTGTATTTTTGATCAAATAAATGCGGCCCTGGTGAGCAGAAGGGACTTATTTTAAAATCAATAATTGTTTCCAAACATTTTGCAGGTACTTTAATAATAACAATTCTATTAAAACATTTAATATATGTATTAATGTACATTAATTATTTAATATACATGTGTAGTATATATATATATATAGTGTGTGTGCGTGTGTTTCCATCCCAGGTTTGGTCTTAAAATTCATGTAAGGTGGTATTAAAAAGGTCTTAAGTCTTAAATTTAACTTGTTCATATCTGCAGATACCCTGCTGTGTATAGAAGGAACTGACGAAACTGTTGCTTTCCACCTTTCCAGCTCCTCAAGACCCCTAGGCTTTCGTGCAGCCGAGATCTGTTGGTCGACTTGTACCACGTCACATCGCTTTATAAATAATCTTCCTGATCAGTTTCATCGCCTTAGCCTACCAGACAGCTTAGAAGACCTCGATGTTGCAACAGAAACTATTGCCTCTGTCTTTTAAGCTGTCTGGTATGCTAAGGCGATTAAACTGATCAGGAAGATTATTTATAAAGCGATCTTTAGTGGTAGAAGTGATGGTTCTACCATATTTATGGCAGGGAGGCAGTTTAGCCGCTTTAACTGAAAGTAGTATACACGAGACTAGATAATGATCCGAGATGTCGTCACTTTGCTGAAGAATTTCAACGGCATCAATATCGATTCCATGTGACAATATTAGATCTAAAGTATGATTACGACAATGAGTGGGTTCTGACACGTGTTGTCTAACACCAATAGAGTTTAGAATGTCTGTAAATGCCAATCCCAATGAGTCTTTTTTATTATCTACATGGATATTAAAATCACCAACAACAAGGACTTTATCTGCAGCTAGTACTAATTCTGATAGAAAATCGGCAATTTCTTTGATAAAGTCTGTATGGTGTCCTGGTGGCCTGTATACAGTAGCCAGCACAAATGTTGTAGTGATATTTCCCTCAAACCTTGTCATAATCTGTGGCTCAATGTCATGAAGGGCTGTATGCCAGATTGACTGACTCTGAAAGGAACAGTTTAATTGGTAAGAAACAAATGTATTTAATGCGAAAACTTATTTCAGTTTTGCTGTATGGACCTGATGTTTTTTTTAACTAACCTACAGACTTTAACCTAATTTTGAGTTGGCCACAGCCTCCATCTCTGCAAGGTTAATAGGCAAGTCAGATTACCAATAAATCTGTTCAAAACTACAAATTTTCACAATCTGTGAAAACTAGCCAACTAGTTGGTGTCTAGAAAGCCCTGTGTTACAAGTCTGCGCCATGTCCACCAGCCCTCCATCAGTTTCTTATACAGGTCCTTCTAAAAAAATTAGCATATTGTGATAAAGTTCATTATTTTCCATAATGTAATGATAAAATTAAACTTTTATATATTTTAGATTCATTGCACACCAACTGAAATATTTCAGGTCTTTTATTGTTTTAATACTGATGATTTTGGCATACAGCTCATGAAAACCCAAAATTCCTATCTCAAAAAATTAGCATATTTCATCCGACCAATAAAAGAAAAGTGTTTTTAATACAAAAAAAGTCAACCTTCAAATAATTATGTTCAGTTATGCACTCAATACTTGGTCGGGAATCCTTTTGCAGAAATGACTGCTTCAATGCGGCGTGGCATGGAGGCAATCAGCCTGTGGCACTGCTGAGGTGTTATGGAGGCCCAGGATGCTTCGATAGCGGCCTTAAGCTCATCCAGAGTGTTGGGTCTTGCGTCTCTCAACTTTCTCTTCACAATATCCCACAGATTCTCTATGGGGTTCAGGTCAGGAGAGTTGGCAGGCCAATTGAGCACAGTAATACCATGGTCAGTAAACCATTTACCAGTGGTTTTGGCACTGTGAGCAGGTGCCAGGTCGTGCTGAAAATGAAATCTTCATCTCCACAAAGCTTTTCAGCAGATGGAAGCATGAAGTGCTCCAAAATCTCCTGATAGCTAGCTGCATTGACCCTGCCCTTGATAAAACACAGTGGACCAACACCAGCAGCTGACATGGCACCCCAGACCATCACTGACTGTGGGAACTTGACACTGGACTTCAGGCATTTTGGCATTTCCTTCTCCCCAGTCTTCCTCCAGACTCTGGCACCTTGATTTCCGAATGACTTTGGACCACTGAGCAACAGTCCAGTGCTGCTTCTCTGTAGCCCAGGTCAGGCGCTTCTGCCGCTGTTTCTGGTTCAAAAGTGGCTTGACCTGGGGAATGCGGCACCTGTAGCCCATTTCCTGCACACGCCTGTGCACGGTGGCTCTGGATGTTTCTACTCCAGACTCAGTCCACTGCTTCCGCAGGTCCCCCAAGGTCTGGAATCGGTCCTTCTCCACAATCTTCCTCAGGGTCCGGTCACCTCTTCTCGTTGTGCAGCGTTTTTTGCCACACTTTTTCCTTCCCACAGACTTCCCACTGAGGTGCCTTGATACAGCACTCTGGGAACAGCCTATTCGTTCAGAAATTTCTTTCTGTGTCTTACCCTCTCGCTTGAGGGTGTCAATGATGGCCTTCTGGACAGCAGTCAGGTCGGCAGTCTTACCCATGATTGCGGTTTTGAGTAATGAACCAGGCTGGGAGTTTTTAAAAGCCTCAGGAATCTTTTGCAGGTGTTTAGAGTTAATTAGTTGATTCAGATGATTAGGTTAATAGCTCGTTTAGAGAACCTTTTCATGATATGCTAATTTTTTGAGATAGGAATTTTGGGTTTTCATGAGCTGTATGCCAAAATCATCAGTATTAAAACAATAAAAGACCTGAAATATTTCAGTTGGTGTGCAATGAATCTAAAATATATGAAAGTTTAATTTTTATCATTACATTATGGAAAATAATGAACTTTATCACAATATGCAAATTTTTTGAGAAGTACCTGTTTTTGGACATTAAGCACAGCTCTTCAATAAAGTAACATTGTAACACCTTTTGGTATCTCTCTCTCTCTCTCTCTGCCCAAATTCTTGTATGTCTTTCTTCTAGTGTGTTTTTGAGGTGGTGCTCAGATGTTCCTGTCAACCTGTAGCCTGCACACAATTACTGTATGTGATAAACTGCTACTAACTCCCAGCAGGAAAATAATGTCATGGCCTACACCACGATCTTAAGGACTTCATGAAACTACAGCCAACCACCAGTTAGACTGCAATGCATATGTTCACTGCCTGCATCTTCTCAGCAAACATGGGTGGACCTTAAAGACACTTGCTGATTGACTTTCTGAGGTGTAGATTATTTTTCAACAACTGCATATGGTCAAATTAGTTCCAGTCAGGTCTTGACTGCATTACAGTTCCTTTAACACTTTACAGAATTATTTAAAAGTGCCTTGCAGATTATCACAGCAAAACTACATACAAATAATTCACACATGCTTAATGTCTTTCTTTCTTTCCTAAAACTGCATAGCAGAGGCTCAAGCCTCTGTTACTATTTTTAAAATAATGCATTGGAATTAATATCAAAGACTTGGACCGTTTACAAGGAGTTGCATAAGAAAGTAATTCTACACATGAATGTTTAAAGAACAAAATACTGAAAAACGTGTTGATACTCTAGAGTCTAGACAAATGGCTTGTTAACAGAACTTATTTTGGTAAGTTACCCAAATAATGATAGCATTTTAAGTTAGCTGTCAGAAAAAAATTTAACAAATTGTTATAAGAGCCATGAAGGTTTTGTGAAAATGATCAAAAAGACTGGCGGTGGCTAGCAACTTATAAAAAAATTAATCATTCTGACAGATTTGATGTGACATTCAACTCATGAGGAATGTTAGTTCAATTCATTGGTTTAATCTCATATCTTCTTGAGGCTGTTGAACTTTGATTTGAATTAAAATTAAATTATGTATTTTTGTAATGTACATGTATTTCTTTTGAATAAATCTTTTGTTTGAAATAAATAATTTATTTCTCTACAAAGAACTACCTTAGTTTTGAATAGCATTATGATGAAATGCTTTTTAAAAATTTAGTTAAAATTACTCAAAATTACTCATTACTTAATTAAAATGTTCATTACTGGTAACAGCATTACATTTAATAATTTGTCAGATGGTTTATCCTAAGTGACATTAAGGTATATATATATATATATATATACTGTATATAATTATCATTTCATATATTCTCTGGGAATTGAACCTATGGCTTTGCTATCACCATTTTATTGTTTGAACAACAGGAAACCATTGCTGTTGAATATCATTGTTCTTAAATAGATCGTGATGCAGAAATTTGTATAAAAATATATTATATCTGACTTAAGGTGCTAAGGTGACCTCCCATCACCGTTACACAGAATGACCTTGCCCCTTCCAAGAAGTCAGTATCACTGCTTCAACCACTGTGTGCTCAAGAATCTTTTGTGCTTCTCTTATTACTGTGCAGAATTTCTAGACATGACTCCAAGTTTCCCTTTGCATGGATGTTTATTAGAAGCCAACAGAAAGTCACTTTAGATGCAGCAAAGTAATTCAAACAATTATACATTTATGTGTTAAGAAATGCATGTCACTTTCCAAGTCTAGACAACTGAATCATAAGAAAAACTAGTTTTAGCGTACACCATTTTCCTGTAGGGCTGCACAGTACATTTGAGCATTTCAGGTTACAGCGTAGGCATATAACTTTTAAGAATATTAAAACAGGAATTGATCAAATAACAGAATTTTAATATTCCTTACATAGTGTCAAACCAAAATGTATTCAGACACCTTGAACATTTTCATTCATTAATACAGTTTATTTACTATAGTTTAAAAAAATGGTAATAAAATATGTCAAGATCTCAGAGTTAAACTGTGTTAGAAAACATTAATCTTAATTATGTCAGATAACACTTCAGCAAAACATGGTCAGGTCAAAGTGTCTGAATCATTTTTGGTTCCAAATTTTTTCAATTTTACTGGTAGTCACTGTATGAAGAATTTTTGGGTATAATATGTCACAGTTTACTTTATTTTGCTATCCTCACTTACAGAAATGAACTATAGTGTCCTGCACCCACTAGTAAAAATATATCAAAAATATAAAAAATGTCTGAATAATTTTTGGTTTGACTGTATTCTCTAACCCTAACCCTAACCCTAACTCTTTTAAAGAAAATATTTAACTCTGTAAAAATCTCCACAAGTATTCATTCAAAAGTGAAAATGGTCATTTTTAAAAATCATTCCAAACCCATTAGACCACTTTCACAAAAGATGTAGCCTCAGTCACTGTTCACGTCAGCCTTATTTTGCGTATAATGAAATATTATGCTTAACGTCATCTTTTGTGTTTCACTGAAGAAAGTCATACAGGTTTGGATTATTTTATTCTAAACTAAATTGTGTCAAGTGCAAAAAAGCAAAAAAAACTTTAGTTAAAAATAACTAATTACATTAATTCATTGAGAAGGTGCTTTTATCCAAAGTGACACAAATGTGGAACATCACGAGCAATGTGTCAAAATAAGAAGTGTCACAGTAGGCTAAACTATCCCCTGTGAAGGCCTCATCAACATGAAAGACAGTGGCACAGATCCTCAACAAACCCATCTCCATACCGGCGTGATGAATCCGATCATCAACCAGATGGAACTGGATTAAATATTTTGAATGTTCCAATCCATTCTAACTTCTGACCCGTAATGCTGATTGAATCATAAAAACACAGGAGTCATAGTAGGTGCTTTTGTTTCATTAGTTTAGAAGTGTTTGCAGAAATGGTGTGTCTTTAGCTGGTTGTTGAAAGTTATGATGGGCTCAGCAGATCAGTTGGAGTTTGGCAGCTCATTCCATCAGAGAGGAACAGAGAGAGTGAAGACTTCATGGCTCATTGTGAAGGACCAAGCAGGAAACCAGAGGGACTCCTGGAATGATACTGAAAGCAGTAAATGAAATAGTTTGTTATAGTCAGCAGTGTAAGTGTAATAGTTGTGTAAGAGTTTCAGTATCGGTGCAGCTGGCAAATTATAACAGAGTGACAAATCTTACACAGCACACAAGTGCTAATGTTCCAATGCTCTAACATCAGTCAGTAAATGGTCAGTTGCCTGCTGAATGACGGTCATATCAATATCTGAGGAGGTTCAGAACTACAAATACAAATAAACATGGCATGAGACCTACAATTATTAATCACTTTTTAAATATTTTAAATATATATTTTCCATTTAATTAAATGTTATTAAATATTGTGTAAGTAAAGGTTGAATGCTGCAAATAATAAAAACTACTGCATTCTTCTTGTAAGGTCAGAGGAAAAAAGACCATTGATGAGCTCATATCACAAGACCAGAAAAGGGTTTGAGTGATTAATAACCAAAATCTTAGCTGATCACAAAGATTTATTTGATGTTCTCAGTGTTATATTTTCATTACAATACATTGTGGACTTAGCCTGATACATGGTCAAACATCCCTGTATCAAATATATATTAAGAAATTAAGTATTAAGAACGTTCCAACCTACGTTTCATGTGAATACTGGCAGAGAAAGCACATGGCATCATCACATCAGCCCGACTGAATGAAAAACAGACCAAAACTGTAGAGCTAAATAATTCCTTCCTTTTTACATTAAACAGGTCTTTCTAAATTTTAACTTAATAGTAAAACTTTCAGTCAGTTGAACTTGACTACTTTGCACACTTCAACAGTGTTGCCAATTGCTTTCAATTTAAAGTGCCTTTATGATGTCATCTAGTGACATTAAACAACCAGTTTTAGGTAATTTTACTATCTATATAAATATAAATATAGATCAGTGTTGGCGAGATAAGAATCTAGATAAGGTTTTTCCAAGAAGTTGCTAGATTTGTCCCTAGGCTTTTGAAAAAAAGTCTCAAATAGGGTTGGGAAGTCGCTAAATCTAGTGACAAAATCGTTAAATTGGCAACACTGCACTTCAACAACACCAGCCCAAACAAACAGAAAGCTATCCAATGTGACAGCTTGCTAGTACCAGTTGAAAACCAGAACAGCTCCTGGAATTAACTTTTATATCTTTGGTGTGGTGCATCATGGGGGGTGGGAGACACCAAGTATAGAAGTTGAAGGGGGTTGTTTGTTGTTTTAAAATGAAATAGTTTTTCAATGAGCAAATATGTATAAATGGATGTTAAATAATAATGTACAAAAAGCTTATTATATTGAGATTTGGTTGTTCGGTGATTTTAATTCCTGGTTGTTTGCATGTCTGTCAATGGATTTGCCCATGAGTATAAATGCCCACAAGCTGAACTTGCACAGGATTATCAGTCTGTGGTGGAAATTGAGGAGTGAGGAAGCTTCTGAAGGTTGTAATTAGTGTGAGTGGACAATCTGTTGTTTGCCAGGTTTCACAGACAATGGTTAAACCTATTCCAGACTAAAATGCATGTTTGAGCTGTTTTAACTGAAAGCAACTTGTGCTGACATACCTTAAAATATGTTAGTGCCATTGTTTTGTTTCAAGATGAATGTCAGTAATGTTTGTTTGTTTTTTCTAAGGAATGTTCATAAAACGTATTTAAACATCTTAAATTAACTAAGGCATACTCCTGGCTTACTCTAAGCCCTGTCTGTGAAACCAGGCCTGAATGTTTATTTTTCACTTGTGCTTAATTTGCTTTGTAGATAACTTACCCTGCCAGTATATTTGCATTTTCAATAAAAATATAGGACATTCATGTTGAGTTTAGTATAATAAATAAATTAGAAGCTTTATTTTTGAAGGTGGTAGCACAGAAAGAGTGAGAGCACAGTTTATGGTGTGACACAGATGTAACGAGTGTCAAGATATTGAAAAGGAACTGTATATTTTGTATAATGTCCTTGTTCTATGTAGTGTTTTTACTTTTTGTGCCCTTCACTTTTTTTTTATTTTTTTTTTTTATATTAATTTTATTTTATATATAAAATAAAATTTAAAATATAAAAAAAAAAGTATATATAATATATATATATCCTGTTATGGTCCTTAGTTGCACTAGCTGGAAGTGCAGCCAATATAAAGCACCCCTATACCTCAGGACACTTGTTTAGTGCACCGTAAGGAATGTGGCATGCTTTCTCTAATTGTTTTTGCTGTATGAAAGTTTCCTTTTATGGTCTTAGTTGTGTTTGTACTTATGACTTATTCATGCTCTTATGCCNTTTTTTTTTTTTTTTTTTTTAAACTTTAAATCCATTTATTTATGTTTAAATGTCATGTGAAAATGACTTGGCAATTTTTGCTTTTTGTGTTCATGGCTTTGCCTCTTATAGCCTTTTTAAGCCTTTTTTTTTTTTTTTTTTTTCTGACTGTGCTTTTGGTGTGTACACCTTGTAATGATTTTGCTATTTGCATTATACCTTTCATTTGTTTCCTACATTCCAAGCTGTTTTTTGCTTTTATTGTGTGAAAGTGTTGTGTATATACTGACTTTTGTCTGCCTGTTATGCTATTATATACACCTTTCTGTTTTATTGTAAAGCTTTGTATGAAATTTGTTTATGCTTTTGTCTTTTTATGCACCTGGGTTAGGGTCTTTTATTTATTTTTTTTAACCCCCCCCCAAAAAAACCTTTGTTCCTTTTATTTTTGTCTGTACCCTTTTATTTTATGTCCTTTTTATTCTATCTGTGCACATATGCCCATATATATGCCGATACATAGGGGCGCCCCACACTCTGAGAATTATGCAGCAGAGATGCATTTAGCAAGGTGCACTAAAAAGCTTCAGGGATAGTTGATCATTGTCAACATTAACAAGATATTTAAGTTTTCAGCCAAGCCTGTTTCAGTGTTTACAAATGCTCTACATTTTAGCTGTGCTTGTTTGTGTCTGAGACTTTGAAGAAAAATCAGTCTTGAATCTCTCGCTCCATTTGCTCTCATACACTCTTAAACCTATCTGGATGACTTGCATTTGTGCCCCTTTGAGTTTAAGCCTATGCCTTTTGTTCCTTGTGTTTTTCTTTCTTTTCCTTATTTTTGAAAAGAAAAGAAAAAAAAGACCCTTGGTCCTTTTGTATTCTTCTGTGCTTACATTCCTTTTTTTTTTCTTTTTTTTTATTCCTCTTATACCCCTTGTATTAATGCCTTTTCATCCTATTTTTGTCAGTCAAATTTAGCTGTGCTTTCCAATGCATTTTTTTTCTTCTTTTTTTTCTTTTTTTTTTAGAGCAGCTTTTACTTTGTACTTAATGGTTCAGTATTGATGCCTTGCATTGTTTTTGTACTTAGCACAGGAGCATAAAAGTAATTTTAAGGTTTAAGATTTCTATTATATTAATGTCACATTTATGGATTCCCCTGCTCCTGTTAAGTCTGGTTTGCTTTTTGTCCAATCCCCCCCCTTTTTCCCCTTAATGTGCCTGTGCATTTTTATTTTATGACCCTTTTTGTCTATCCCTTTGCATTTATGGTATATTTTTCTTATCTATTGCTTTTACCTTTTTTTTTTTTTTTTCCTTTTTTTTTCCTTT
>RJVU01060930.1:4965-15237 GCA_003731715.1 Anabarilius grahami
CTGCATTGGCTGCCAGTAGCTGCTCGCATCCAATTCAAGGCTCTGATGTTTGCCTACAGAACGACCGCTGGCTCTGCACCGCTATACCTTAACTCACTACTCCAGACTTACATGTTCTCCAGAAACTTGCGTTCTGCAAGTGAACGGCGCCTTGTGGTGCCATCACAAAGGGGCAAAAAATCTCTCTCACGGACCTTCTCCGGGTCTGTTCCTGGCTGGTGGAATGACCTGTCGCGCTCTATCCGAGCAGCTGAGTCTCTAGCCATTTTCAAAAAAATGTTAAAGACATATCTTTTTCGTCAGCACTTGACCCAGTTATAGTAGCACTTACTTTGATTTCTATTCTTCTTCCATCTATTTGTGTATTTTATAAAAAAATAAAATAAAATAAATAAAAATAAAATCCTTGCTACGAGCACTTTACTGACATAACTGTGACTTCACACAGCACTTACATACTGTTGTTCTCATGTTGATTTTGATTTGATTCTACTATTCTCATTTGTAAGTCGCTTTGGATAAAAGCGTCTGCTAAATAACTAAATGTAAATGTAATGTAAATGTTATCTCCGGCACAATTTCAGTTGTTAGACAAGGGGTTATCTTTCGTTCCTTCATTTTTGGTTAAACCCTTTGATAGGGTATCCATTTTGGCCGATTTAGGCACTTTCCATAAGAGAATAAAGAGAGCGCTTTTCTTTGGGCCTACGGCAGATCGGTCTCAGGCACGGCCATTTTGCACAAGGTCAGATTGGGTTCCCCCTCCCCAAGCCTTGCCAGGAGAGACTTTTGATTTTTTTGATCTCAATTTCGAGAGCGTGAATGAAGTGGCCAAGCGGGCGCAGCCTCTGCCCCCTAATTTATCAACGGACGAAATTAAGGCTCTAGGCGAGTTATCGCACAGGCGAGACATCGTCATCAAACCGGCTGATAAAGGCAGCGCGGCCGTTATCATGGATAGGCCGGAACATGTTCAAGAGGGCCTAAGGCAGTTAGGGGACATTAATTTCTATTCTAAATTACAGGGCCCTATTTTTCAGGACTCGATTCCACAAATACAGGGTATAGTACGGGAATTGGTTCAGGAGGGGTTTATTTGCCAACGGCAGGCCACATATTTGGTGGGGGAACCCAATCTAAGGCCGAGGAGGTTTTATTTATTACCAAAGGTCCATAAGCCCATGGACAAATGGCCAACCCAGTTTATGCCCCCAGGTCTTCCCATAGTATCTGATTGTGGGAGCAAGTGTTACCGGGTGGCGGAGTTTATTGATTTTTATTTGAACCCCCTGTCTACCAAGCATTCTAGTTATATAAAAGACACCTATGATTTTCTGGAGACAGTGAAACAGTTAGGGGTGCCATCGGAGGCCTTCTTATTTTCATTGGATGTGGACAGTCTCTACACAAATATTGAGACCCCCCTGGGAATGAAGGCAGTGCGAGACTGTTTGGAAAAATTCCCAGACCCCTCTAGGCCTGATGGGGCAATACTACGGATCCTGGAGATTAGCCTCACGAAGAATGACTTTGAGTTCGAAGGTGCCATTTACTTACAGACCAAGGGCACGGCTATGGGGAAGAGGTTTGCGCCGTCATATGCAAACATCTATATGGCGCAGTGGGAAGAGTCCCACTTTCCCAGATGCCCCAAACTGCCGCTCAGTTATCTTCGTTTTTTGGATGATGTGTGGGGGGTATGGCAGCATGGCCTGCAGGAATTCCAGGCCTTCCTGCAGGTACTGAACTCGCACCATGCCTCTATAAAAGTGAAAGCGGTCATTGACAAGCAGGCCGTGGATTTCCTGGATACAACGGTGTATAAGGGAATCGATTTCCATAGAACGGGACGGTTAGACTTTAAGGTTTTCTTCAAAGAAACCGATACACATGCCCTTCTCCATTATCACAGTTATCACCCCCACCACACGTTCAGAGGGATTGTCCTGGTGCAGTTAGTCAGGTTTCGAAGAATCTGTTCACGGGAAGAGAGCTTTCAAGAGGCAAAGGGGATCTTGTTTAGGGCTCTCCGACAAAGGGGATACTCTAGGGCATGGTTGAGGGCGATTTACAGAGAGCACTGTGAGTCGGAGGCGAATAAAATGACCCCATCCTCCCAGTCGGGGACTGAACGGGTCCCTGTGACCTTCATGTTTTCATCGGGGGCAGTAAACCTGGCAGGAAGGGTCAGGGTCAACCTCTCGCAGACCCTGCCAAACACCGTGGCGGGGGGTGATTTTTCGGTGCTAGCTGCATACAGGCGTAACACGAATTTGAGGGATCTGCTGGTACATAGCCGGCTCCTTACGGCCAGGGATGTTGGCCGGCAGGTCAGGGGTCAGCATCCCCCTAAATACTGAGAACTGCATCTATATGATCACGTGCATCAAGTGTGGCAGACAGTATGTGGGGGAAACGAAGAATTCAATTAGGACGCGGTTCCACCAGCATCGGTCCTTGATCCGTTCTGGGCGGTCGTCCTGCAGGCAACGGGCGCTGGTGGGCCACTTCAGGAAGCATGGGGTCCAGAACCTAAGAATTTATGGTCTGGAGCACAATCCCAATTGGACGAAGAGGCAGAGTCTTTTCAAGGAGCATTTGTGGATCGAAAAATTAAACACCGGTTTCCCAAATGGTCTAAATGAGCGGGTGTAGCTTGGTGGGGGTTAAGTTTCTTTAAGTTTCTTTGAAGTTCTGGGGAACCACGTAGAGAGGAAGTGTTATGTTAACAAAAAAACAAAACAAAAAAAAGATGTATTAAGATGTAAAAATAAGAATTAAGAACAAATGCAAGATTAAGTTTAAAAAAATATATGTATTTTTCATGATTATAAAAATAAAAAAATAATAATAATGGGGTGATGATGATTGGGGTAATGATGGATGGAATATCCATAACGCATTCCCCGTTCTGAGTGCTCCCTTACAAGAAGTTGTTTCTTAAATGGGAAAGAACCTTGGATATGTTGAGAACGGGCAAGGGTGATTAACAAAATAATGGTGGATAAGGAGTTTCTCACGGGTAGGGGGAGTGAGAATGGGTCAAGGATAAAGGTAATGGGAACATGGTAAAGAAAGTCCTTGGCATTCATAAAATCGGTTTCGGAAAAATGGTTTAAAAAAAACTTTTTTGGCTACTACCAGTGAGGGGGCGCGTAAAAAAATTGGGGTTCACAGGGAGTGTTTGAGGCATCTTCATCCCAGAAGTTTTTGCACCTGGTGGTTGTCCTAGGTAAGGATGATGTCTGATCAGTGGTTGCATAAACTTTTAGAGGGAAGGTCTGGTAGAAGCTTGGTGTGCAGCAATGCGCATCCGCCAGTCTCGACCCTCGGCCCAATAAGGATTTTTGGAGTCGTTTCTCCTCGAAACAAAGGGACCGGTCAGCGAATCCTTTTTGTTGGCGAGTTTCCTCCGCAAAAGTCTTTTTGCGGAGGAACACTCCTCGGTTTAAGTCGGCACGAGAAGGGATGGTGTTTCGCCATCGCTTTCTCCATACCGGGCCTGCTCTATTTCGGACGGGTTCCGGGCTGACAAAGGGCCCGAGATGAGATCCGTTCCCGCAGGCTTTTTTTGAGTGACCCGGAGACCTTGCGGTGTTAACGAAGGGTTACTTGGGTAAGGCGGTAGGAACATTTTTTTCCTGTTTCTCAGAATATGTGTGATCCTTCCACTTCGAAGAAACACTGTAATGTTGTCCCGGGGTAACTTCAACCCCTGTGTTTTTAATCCTCAGAGCTAGGATTTAGGCCTGTACCTACACTCGCCCTAACCATAGTAGCCTGGCGTAGAAGTAGACCTGGTGGTTTTTGCTGTTGGTTACATTGCCCGAGAGTGGTTTGAAGGATCAACCTGGATCTAAGCCATACCTATTTTTTTCTCCTTAACCTACAGTAGGTTGTTCAATTGATTTCACTTCCTCAGTCTCCCTATTCCAAACCTTCCTAGACGGGGGCTAGGTTGGGGGGAGCTGTTGTATTTTTCAACACCTAACCCTAACCCTCAGGGCGGGATCTGTGCGAATAGGGCAGAGGTCATCGCCAGTGAATAGGGCTTTTCCCAACAATGATGTCACAGTAGGGAGAGAACTGGAACAGTGCGCTTTCAGATACTGCTTCTGATTTATAGGGATTATAAAAAAAAGATTTTTATGATTGTAGGGTGGTTGGCTGTACTCACAGGGGACATAATGTTCAAACACCATGTAAAAGTGAATTTTACATAATAGGCCCTTTTAACAGTTTCAACACTGGGTTGTGTTGTTTTGTAATAGTGATCTTTCTCGATTTATCCTTGGTAAGTGAGCTTATAAATCACCATATTTGGTTATGATTTCTGCATTTTTCGCGAGTCAAGTGTTCTTAAATGATACTGTGATGTATGAGAGAAATGAGTGTTGAGAAATGTGTATTGATGCATTTTAGAGCATTTATTGTGCTGAAAATGATCATTTGAAATGTTAATGCTGTTAAATGGGAATTAATTGTGAATTTTCTGCCTTGTCTTTGCAAGGTTGGTTTCTTTTTTTCTCCCCTTCTTCCCTTTTCCTCTCTTGATGTTCCGGTCCTTCTGCATCTCTTTGATATTGAACGAGGAGTTTCTTGGAGTTCTGAGTTAGAACCGTTTCTGCCATCAACGAGGAGTGCTCAACATTGGTGGAAACTGGCGGGCCAACCTGGTTTTCTCGAGCTTTGACAACATTACAGTGTTTCTTCGAAGTGGAAGGATCACACATATTCTGAGAAACAGGAACATTTTTTTCTCCTTTTTTCCATTTTTTCATCTTGAAGTTGCGTATCTGTGTTCTTTTACTGAACACTGAAACAGGACACTGAACTGAGCTAAAGTGTTTAATTTGCTCGAGTTGTTCCCTTCAAAGACAATTCATTGAAATGGACTCTGATTTGGTGTCATCTGACATTTTTCTTGAGCATTGTCCCATTGCTGTTTTTTTATTTTTGAAATCGTTCTGAAAAGAAACACAAAGGTTATTGAATTGGTTACCATTTTATATGGGTGAAAAAGAAAAGGTTGTTTAAAGGTATATAGCTATAAACTAAACTGAGTAAATTTAATAATACTGAAGCTAATTAAAGAATAATAGACTAATTAAATAACTAAACTACTATAATATAATAAAATATATATAAATTATATTAGTTTATTATATAAGAGTCACAAGAGTATAAAAGCTTTATTTCAAGAGTTCAACAAAAAGGGTTCTGTATTGTATTGTTTTTTCTGTTTTTATTTTTGCTGTCATTTTGGGGTTTTTCCAGTTGTTGGTTTCTTCCTCCAACGAAACAATTTGATACAAGAAATACAAAAGAAAATTACTTACCTTTCAATTATAATTCTGTCTCCTGTCGTCATTTCCCTCGTCTTGCTGCAACGCTGGCTCAAGAGCGAACGTAGACTTCTGACCTGGTCCAGACTATTAGAAAGTGGTTTATGCATGTTGTAGGTCAGGTGTGCTGCATTTACAATATGAAGCAGCTGATCTGCTTACAGTGGAGATTGTGTATGTGCAGCAGGACAACATGTTCCCCCAAGACCAAATACAATAACTGATCCATCATAACTTATATTCATCATATCTATCAATAAAGTTTGTAGTATATTGATAGGATAAATATAAAATAGTTGTCATTAATAAAAATTGTAGCTTTGATAATTGTTTCTGTTTATACACGCAGAAAAAAATGCTTATTTAATTTATATTTCAACACTTTTTGTACAAAGTTTATTGATACACTATTCATATCATTATTTTTCGAAATATCTTCACAGATAATCTTGTCACCAAAAAAGGGCCTTTGACCAGCTGATGCTGCTGAAGCGCCTTCCCGAAGAGGAGCGCATCGTCCGGAATGAATCAGGAATCACTGGAAAAGCCTCATCTCTTCTAAATGACCTTTCATGTCATGTTGCTGTTGATATAAAAAACAAAATATGAACATCAATATGTCCATCATATCATGGTCTTTAACTGAATCTCTGTTAATAATCCATGATCGCTTTCTTCAGCTGGTGAATAAGTTCATTGATGCTGTAAAGTTGGCAGAAAATTAAAGCAGAATAGAACCTTAAAATGACTGATTTATAATTGTGTGTGTTTGTCTGTCCTCGCCTGCTCCAACGCCTGTACTGTGTTTGCAGTGACTGTCCAATGAATGAGCTGAACTGCTTTGCTCTAGAGCTGATGTGTAACTCAAATGCCTACCTAGATCCTATTTCATCCTTGCCCTAATAGACTGATTGACTGGTTAATATGATTTATAGCCCATTTCAGGTGAGTATTATTGGATTCGTGTGTAATGATTCAAACTCAGACTGTTTTCAGAAGCTTTTTTTAAAGCCTAAAAACCGCTCAAACATGCATTTTAGTCCAGGACTATCTTAAGAAACTGGGGGTAAATGTTTATGTATTTAATGTGTAATTAATATTACTTAACCCCATGGTGAATGCAATGGATGGAAACCATTTTTTTTTTTGATGAAATGTAATTACACCACTGGTAAATGACTTATTAAACTGGCCAGATTTCATCAACAAGCATTGCTAGCCTGGAAACTGGTTTACAACTACAACTTTTCCCCCACAAAACCATCTTATGGAATAATTTGGATATTAAAATTAGAAACAGATCAGTCTTATTTGATAAATGGTTTAATAAAAACATTTTTTTGTTGCTGATCTATTCAACTCTAATGGTGATTTGTTATCTTATGAATATCCATCAATGTCCTGTTCCTTTTAAAGAATTTAACTCTGTTATAAAGGCGATTCCTGATGGATTAATATGTCTGATGAAAGCTTCCTTTGGGAGGTATAAGTGTGTGATCAGTGCCTAGCTGGGGAATTGTGGGAAATCGTCCAAACATATTTATAACTAACAAAAACACAAGACCAGTACTGCACATTGATGAAAATATGTATTTCTCACCACATTGTAAAGCCATTCAACACATCAATGCCTTTCCAAAGGTTACATTTTGCACTGAAAATCAGAACATATTTTAAATACAATATATTACACGAACAAAAACATTTGTAGAGACAAAACAAAAGCATGATTTTAAATGAAAAAAAAGAGAAAAAACACCTAAGCATCATCTCTGGCCTAGCTGGATCTGGCCATAGCACTTGCAATGTTTTGCAAAAAGTGTGAGGCTGAGAATGTGCTTATAATTGTGCAGATCTGGGCTGAGGTTTTGCTCCTTGAGTGTACAGTTTCAGTAACTGTGTTATTTTTTAATTTTAGTGTGTAAGCAATCGTAAAAAACTGTAATTAACTAAGCTTTCTTCTCTCTCTCTTATTTCTGTTAAAAAGAGGTCAAAATCTGAGCTGTGGTCATATAAGACTTCCTCTTTTTTCAACTGCCTAAAACAGCCTGTGCAGTTATCAGTTAAAATTGTGACACTTCATTCAAAACTTTACATTCATTTAACAAAACCCAACTTTGACACCGTATGGAACACACATGGTTCATTCTGATTTTGTTTAAGATTGAGCACAGCAGTGTGTAAATGAATCAAAGACTTGTACGTTTTATACTTTTCTAATGATATAGTCTGGGTTTGATTTTTTTCAGAGATATTGTTAGAGTAATGCACATGAATATATTGACCAAAAAACAAACAAAAAAACACAAGACCAGTACTGCACATTGATGAAAATATTTATTTCTCACCACATTGTAAAGCCATTCAACACATCCATGCCTTTCCAAAGGTTACATTTTGCACTGAAAATCAGAACATATTCTAAATACAATATAGTACACAAACAAAAACATCTGTGGAGACAAAAAACAAAGCATGATTTTAAATGAAAAACAATAGAAAAAACACCTAAGCATCATCTCTGGCCTAGCTGGATCTGGCCATAGCACTTCATCCACATCTCAGGCGATGTCCTCTCTCTCAAGACAGCGAATCTTCTTGAATGCCAAATCCATATTTGCACAGGCCCTGCATCAGTTAGATCAGGCCTTCTCCCCAGCAAACACATTTACGTTGTGGCACGTTGCAGTTCTACTATGGCAACGTCGCGGTCTACGTGCTTACAAATTTGTGACAACGAAGAATTGTAAGACGCCACAGGGCTGCGGCAACGTTATAGAGCAGCTTTGAGCGACTGCAACACGACGTTCTGACAACGTTTTTTTTTTAATGGTAGATTATAAATATTTCCCATTCTGCGTGTTATATTTTGTGGTTAATTTTTAATCACTTGACATTAGATCACTGTATAATACTTTTTTTAAATATATTGTTTATACTTATTATTATTTATGGGCAACAAATTAGTCAATTATAATCAACACCTGCAAATGTACACTTTGAATAGTAAAAATGACATACAAGGTCATATAATTCAACTTCATTAAAACTGCATATGATATTCTAATTATTCTTCAAAAGGTATGCATTTATAATTGCATGTTATATATATATATATATGTTTAATAAATAAAAAATAAACAGCAAAGGCAGTTCAGAATATATAGAGGAGAGATGCAAGCGGAGACTTGAGTCCGAAACCTGTAGACATCCGGGACCAGAGGGTTGCACTGCAGGCACAGGTAAACTGGGCAGAGACCAGAGCAGATCAGAGATTGACATGGCAGGACTAGACCGGGACTGACCAGAGTGACTAGTGAGCAGACAGGAGAAATCAGTCTTCTCAAAAGGTCTTGTGTGTGTGATCTCAAAATGGTAAAATTCTGATTGTTTTTCATAAAAAGCTCTATTTACCTTACCTTAAAATTGATGAGCCATTACCTTGTCCTTCACTCTTGTCATCCATGTTTGGTGTGTTGCAGAAATCTAAAAAAATGTTGTGTTAACAAGAAAAAACAATGAACAGCCATGTTATTATTAACTGACGTGTAAAGATGAATAATAAAAATTTATCAAATGTATTACTCATTGTTTACGTTACCTTTAAATATACTTATGTTAACAAATGAGACTAATTTAGGGTTAGTTCACCCAAAAATGAAATTTCTCACCCTCATGTTGTTCCACACCCGTAAGACCTTCGTTCATCTTCAGAACACAAATTCAGATATTTTTGATGAAATCCGAGGGTATCTGATCCACATATCCACATGAACGCAGCATTGTCATTGCACCTTTTGAGGTCCAGGAAGGGAGTTAAACACATTGTTTAAATAGTCAACGTGACTACATTGGTTCAACCTTAATGTTATGATGCAATGAGAATACTTTTGTGTGCCAAAACAAAAATACAATTTTTTACTGGCGAATACTGAGCCCGCGTTCTAACCTAAACACGGAACCGCTGAACGTAAACAATGTAGCAGACTGACGGGACAGACAAATTTGTAGAATAAAGTTATCTTAGTTTTGTTTTTGCACAAGAATTCTCATTGCTTTATAACATTCAGGTTGAAACACTGTAGTCATGTTGACTATTTTAACCTGTTTAACTACTGGACGTCAAAAGGTGCAATGATGTTGTTGTCTATGTGTGGGTCAGATACCCTCGGATTTCATCAAAAATATCTGAATTTCTGTTCTGAAGATGAATGAAGGTCTTACGGGTGTGGAACGACATGACGGTGAGAAATAACCCTTTAAAGTGTTACCAAAAGAAAGATTACCTTAAAGAGAAATGACCTAATTGTTGCTGTGGCATCACTGAATGTGTGTATAGTTGCTCCGTAGTCCCCCCTAGCATCTCTGGATCAATGACATACAGTATTAGTAAATTATGACCATTTTTGATATGGAATGTACAGTGGGTACGGAAAGTATTCAGACCCCCTTAAATTTTTCACTCTTTGTTATTGTTACGGTTGGCTGTTGTACAGATGAAGCGTTCACGGACTTTCCACAAATGATGGGTTTTATTGGAAACACGAGGAGAAACAACATCCAAACACTAGGTATAACATTTAAGAACAGACAAGGAGTGAAGGGAGTGAGTCCATATATATAGGGAGTGCTGACGAGGAAGTCCAGGTGATGATGATCGGTGATGATGGGGAGATGACGAGGAAAGTGAGTGCAGGTGTGGAGACAGGAGGATCATGGGAATTGGAGTCCAAGGAACAAGGGATCTGTGACATTACCCCCCCCTCCCGGTAGGCGTGACCTCACGCCGTAGATGTAACAACGGGGAGGGGGGGTGGGCGCCCTGGAGGCCTCATGCCGGTGCAGGGAGAGGCATGGGTTGGAGTGGAGGTCTCCAGGGCGAGTCCATGAGCCAAGGCGGGTCAGGGGCCTTGGCAGGCCACGGCGG
>RJVU01060930.1:16015-28633 GCA_003731715.1 Anabarilius grahami
GCAAAGGGTCTGAATACTTAGGACCATGTGATATTTCAGTTTTTCTTTTTTAATAAATCTGCAAAAATGTCAACAATTCTGTGTTTTTCTGTCAATATGGGGTGCTGTGTGTACATTAATGAGGAAAAAAATTAACTTAAATGATTTTAGCAAATGGCTGCAATATAACAAAGAGTGAAAAATTTAAGGGGGTCTGAATACTTTCCGTACCGACTGTATTGTGTAAATCTGCGTATCTATTTATACTTGTCAAAAAATCCAGCTCTTGGTAAGGTGTCAAAACAGTATGCAGAATCATATTGTTAATAACTTCTATCTGCTGTACAAATGACAACAACATTATAGTTCAAAGAATAAAATAAATAAAATAAAAATCTTTTTAGATAAATTCATACTTGTTCTTGGTGAGGAGAGCAGGGCCTGCAGTATGGTGTTGATATTGCCTAAAAAAAGAAAAAGAAAAAAGAAAGAGAGAGAGATTTGAATCTAACAACTCTTTCACACAGTACTTACCTTATCTAATGCATCCATGCATCAGGAATTACAGCTGCACTGATCTGAGGTGAATCTCACTAATGAAAACATTCTGAAAGTCTAACTTACTTTTTAATTGTTACTTAATCTTTAATTGCATTAAATTTAATAGATTTATTAATAGACCCATTCGATTGTTTACAAGAAAATACTTAAAATAGTGTATGCTTACCTTCATTGCTAGTTTTTATAGGAACACCCACCTGGAGGGTAAAACAAGGCCAAACTCAATATACAACTTATTGATGATGAATACTATATATACAGGCGGTCAAGCAGATGAGCCCAGAACGCACAGTTTGATCTTTTAATTCTACTATTTTATTACTTTAAGGTACTTATAGTGAATACTCTACAGTTCAGTGATTGAAATACTGCTGCAGGTGCTGTATATGGATCACAAGTGCCCACAACGTGCATTTTACTTTCATATTTTGTTCACCTTTTTTTGAGACGCATGGGAGTTTTTACCTTCACTATCCCAGGTTATAGTTAGCAACACTAAATTCCTCTTGCTATCTCCAGGTCAAGATAAAGAGGAAAATCTCAGCATTCTTTAAATAAAAGCCCAGTCCTCAGTCAGGAGATTGATAGAGCAAGAGGTAGATTATCTTGAGATGAGGTATGTATGAAAATGCCTCCCCCCTCAGGATTCGGGCTTGCGTAATGCCTCTGTCAACGGCAAACCAGGTTTCTCAATTCTTGCAAGACATGAGCAGAGTCCAATTCAAAAATTAAATGTCAGTGTCAAGAAACATTGCAACCAATCATAAACTTATGTCTCCTTATTTGGACAAAGGTAGGTATTCATTTTAGACTGGGTGTCATTACAGTGATGAAAATGCATATATTACAAGAAAGATATAAAATGCTTGGCCTCTTCTTGATCAGGACATTTTGAAAGGAGCAAGATCCTTGTTTTGACAAAAACCTGGAAATAAAACTTATTTTCTCCAAGATCTTTGCTACAGAGTGTTCAGTTAAAGTATATTTAATTTTTGTGTTAATTTCCATGATATAAAATGCTCTCTCTTTACAATCAATCTAGTAACAGCAGATTTTACATTTCTTACAGCAGTACCGTTGTGACTTCTCTGACAATTACAGGTGAGAATCGCTCTCTCTCTCTTTCACTTATACATTCATTGGTGGTCTCATATTTTTTTCTTAAAAATCATTGTCCATTACTTTGCAGAACAGCCATGGTGATCTACACAGTAACGGCGCACACAGGAAAGACGCTCTTGGCGGGCACCACTAGCCTCATCTACATCCAGCTGCGTGGTACTGAGGCTGAGAGTGACGAACAGAATCTGAACCACCATCAGGGGTTTTTGCCTAGATCGGTAAGTGCGTCCAATCAAACCAACAGTAAAAGAATAAAAGAATGTTACATTTAATGGAAGATATTTGAAAGAGTGAGTATAAAAGCTGTATGGACTAATGATTAAAAAAATGCATTTTATATTTACCTTAAAATTATCTTCCCAAATGTATGATGACATATTAAAATAATAATATTAATATTAATATGGAGCAGGAGGAGGAGGGGGAAAATTTGGGGGAAAAAACTTGAATATTCTGTGATTATAAAGTCACAAATTTGTGAGGAAGTGCAACTAGTATGGAAGATGCCTGGGCAGTACAATAAAAACAATCGCTTCACTCTGCACTCAGACTGAACCCGCTTCGCAGCTTCTCATGAATATCCAAATCAAGACAGTATCAGTAGATTAATTGGGCAGGCTATAGGCTGTTTCTTCCATTCACAGCATGCCTCAGCCATCGAGAAATTGGTTCAGAGTGAACGTTGATCCTGGATGCTCTCTGGATGATGCCTTCTTGACACAGGCTGTGAATCAGGTTCAGGTTGAATGCATAGTGAAGCGATGTGATTATTTTACTGGTCAGGAAGGTTTCAGTGTTCCATGCTAGTTGCACCTCCTCACTAACATGTGTTTACGGTTGTGTCTGTGGCGTGATGAGGTAGGCTACATCCTTCCAATATAAAGTGATGTGGTTCCTTGACACTATTTTTCAGAGTTTTTTTCCTCACAATTTGGTGACTTTATAATCAGAATATTCAAGTTTTTTCTGGCAAATTTGTGTTTTTTTTTCACACAAATTTGTGATTTTGTAATCTCAGCATATCTGTGTTCTTTTCATGGAAATTCTGAGTTTCCTCTCTGAATTTTATACCCCCTCCCCCAACCCCATATTATTATTATTATTATTATAATTATTATTACCTACAATCGCCCTAATAAGCCCTCGTAAATATGTCTCTGCAGGAGCGAGCATTTAAGATAGACTGCAAGGCGTCCCTGGGAGAGCTCATATATGTTGAGATCTACTCCAAGCCGTTTATGGGTCTTCTTCACAACCAGTGGTTCTGTGATAAGATCTTGATCAACACGCCAAATGGTGACGAGATTTTGTTTCCGTGCTATTGCTGGCTTGACTGTAACGAGAAGTTAGTTTTAAGACCAGCTAAAGGTAGGCACTTTCAATTAAGGCCATGGGAAAAAATCTCATTTACCAGTGTACTTGAAAGTTCAGAGGTGATGTCTTGCAAATGTACTGCGTGGACACACACACACACACACAGTTTTGTACATTGCAGATGAATTCCTTTAAGCAAACATTTGTGTCTTCATATGATTGAGAGGTGTACTGTTTGTAGTCATTCGTGTTTTTTTCTTACAAAGACTATGTATCTCAGAACACTGTGACTAATGCTACCATAAGCCTTTTTAAAATAAAGCACATTTGTAATAAAATGAAAGTGTCTATGATTAAAAAATTACACGGATGACAAGTCATCATCCTATGATCAAGTAATGATACATACAAAATTTGCAAACAAACAAGTTCAGATTGTGAATTAATGTTGGCATTTGCATTCCAGCTTCACTCGTGTTCCAGGACATTAACCCAATAGCCCAAAGACAAAGGACGAGGCAGCTAGAAGAGCAACAGAAGTTATTTAGGTTTGTGGGCAGCACACCAACACAAGTGTCTGTGTCATATTAAAATTAATTCAATGAAATTAAATTCCTTCTGTTGAAACCCATTTTAATTTTCCACTCTCAGGTGGCGCGTGTATGCTGAGGGCACGCCCCAAGTTATCGATTGCGACACTTCCTTCGCTCTCCCAGCTGAAGTCCGATTCTCTTTCACAAAGGAAACCGATTTTTACTCCACTGCCGCAAAGCAGTAAGTGACCAAGTCATTTTTTAACACTCCTGTAGTGTTCATCTCTTTGTTACACACTGTAGAAGCCATACAGTTACTAATAATGTTATTCACTGTCTATTTGTTACTATATTTCTGTACTTCCACTTTAAAGGGAATGAATTGCACCCATTTTGGGAGCCATTACTCACACTGTTCAACATTTGCTGGAACCAATATTGGGTTTTTAGAACAACACGACCATAAAAATGTAGGTAAACAACTGAACAGGTGTCGACTCTAATTTCAGTTACATGCAATGTGGGCAGTAGGCCTATTCATGGTTAATCTTTGCCATATAGGCTACCTCTTCCAGATCACAACTATCGGTAATGAGGGAGAAGACAGATTCTTGTGCTGAAAATATATCACTGTTACAACTGTGTCTGAGTGTTGGTGTAGTTTCACACACTGAGTGGTATCTGTTTTTCATTGGATTAACTGTTTTTTAAACATGTTACCTTTCCCCACCTACGATTTACAAATTTCTGTTACATCCGGGTTTCACGGACCCAAGCACCACAGGAGACATAAGTTATATAGGTGACGTAGAGGCAATGTCAGTCAATTACTTTGGAGTATTCTTTATTCAAAATAAACTGTGATCAATTTTTAAGGATTCACCATGTATACTCGGCTAAAAGCAAGGTACCCAATGTAATGGTAACTCCAGAGATGCATTTAGAGAGTTCATCAGTAGTGGGCCCATGACAGCAAGCTTAACTATTTCACTACTATTGTTCGGACAATGGAATGTATCAATGTTTTTTGATTGTAGGTAAGTCTAAACATGGTGTGTTTTTAGTTATAGATTGCACTGGTGGAAATGCTGAATATTTATAGCTAGATTTAATTTTTAGTATGCTTTAGTTCAAAATTAACTGTGGTGATTTGAAAACAGGATCCATGTATATTCAGTGTATTTTGCATGTAAGTGGATGGTATTAGCAAAATAGCTTTGTCTTATTTAACACGGTAATAATATCTACAGGTCCTTCTCAAAAAATTAGCATATTGTGATAAAGTTCATTATTTTCCATAATGTAATGATAAAAATTAAACTTTCATATATTTTAGATTCATTGCACACCAACTGAAATATTTCAGGTCTTTTATTGTTTTAATACTGATGATTTNCACTTCAGCCGGCTTTAAAGCCGGTACACGCCACTGGTTCTGCCTCTTTCCTGCACTTCAACAATTGTGAGCACTGAAGCAGACGAAGGGAACATCTCGTGTTCTCCCTCAGAGATCGGAAAGATCGTTCGAAGCACTTTGACGTCAACCTGTATGAGGGATTTCTAGCACAGCGCCTCAGTGAGAATGACAGTACAAGCACAATCCCGATATATGCCAGCTTCTTCAAGAACCGCTGTTGTGGTCAAAGCCAAGCCAGAAAAAGAGGAAGGAGCTGTTGGTGTCAGAGGTGGTGAGGATGGAGAACGAGCGCTACAGCATCAAGGCTGTGTCTCAGGGACACCAAGGGGGATGGACAACTTGAGAAGGTGTCATTGGCCGTACCATCAGTAAGGCGGATCTGTGGAAGATGCCACAAGCAAGGCTAAGCTTCCTAATCAGAACCACATACGACACACTCCCCTGCCCCTTTAATCTGCTCCTGGAAGTGCCAGGAAGGAAGCTGCTCTCCCAATAGTGTTACAGGTGGAGACACGGCCAGGTCCTGGGCAGCCTGGAGGTGTGTCAGGCAGCAGTGCCATAGCAGGCCAACATCTACCTGTAAAGCCAAAGCCCACTAAGCCTAAGGCCAAGATACAGACAATACAGAACAAGCCACAGGAGTGCTCACTGGGCACAAAGCATGGAGCCACTACTCCCTCTGAGGGGTAAACGTTGTTAGTGCAGGCAGTTCAATAATTCTAGATCTAAAGTCAGGTATGAAGACTTTATGTTAATAAAAGAGATTGGGATGAAAGATTACCTTTAGAATCCCCTTCTGCAAACTTTAAACAGTTCAGATTCACAGATGGAGCGGTCAGATCTCTGACACACTTGACCAAGGTTATAGCCAGGGAGAGGGTGGTTTTTAATGAGATCATTTTAAGGCTGACCTCATCTAATGGCTCAAAAGGCACTGCGGTCATTTCTCTGAGCACCAGAGTAAGGTCCCACAGAGGGACCGTAACGGAGGGAGGAGGCTGTAATCGATGACCAGCTTTGAGAAATCACNATTTTGGAGCACTTCATGCTTCCATCTGCTGAAAAGCTTTATGGAGATGAAGATTTCGTTTTTCAGCACGACCTGGCACCTGCTCACAGTGCCAAAACCACTGGTAAATGGTTTACTGACCATGGTATTACTGTGCTCAATTGGCCTGCCAACTCTCCTGACCTGAACCCCATAGAGAATCTGTGGGATATTGTGAAGAGAAAGTTGAGAGACGCAAGACCCAACACTCTGGATGAGCTTAAGGCCGCTATCGAAGCATCCTGGGCCTCCATAACACCTCAGCAGTGCCACAGGCTGATTGCCTCCATGCCACGCCGCATTGAAGCAGTCATTTCTGCAAAAGGATTCCCGACCAAGTATTGAGTGCATAACTGAACATAATTATTTGAAGGTTGACTTTTTTTGTATTAAAAACACTTTTCTTTTATTGGTCGGATGAAATATGCTAATTTTTTGAGATAGGAATTTTGGGTTTTCATGAGCTGTATGCCAAAATCATCAGTATTAAAACAATAAAAGACCTGAAATATTTCAGTTGGTGTGCAATGAATCTAAAATATATGAAAGTTTAATTTTTATCATTACATTATGGAAAATAATGAACTTTATCACAATATGCTAATTTTTTGAGAAGGACCTGTAATAGTAAGTACAAAGATGCTCACAACTAACTAGGATGGATCATAGGTGGTATATCAAGGTCAGTTCCAGTAATAATGTTTGTACCTGTGTATTGTGTGGTTAGGTTAGCTGCTCTGAAGCTAACTGGATTAGCTGACAGCAGAAAATCGTGGGAAAGCATCAGCCAACTGGAAGGAATTTTTTGTGAAAACAGAGGGAAAACCATTGGTAATCATCTTAAACAAATGAACTGCTCAAAATGACTGTATTGCAAATAAAGTACTGTCTGTACTGCAGCATATGTTCTGACATAGCATGCTTTGCAGAATACGTTCAGGAGCACTGGGATGAGGACGAGTTCTTTGGCTACCAGTTTCTGAATGGCCTCAATCCCATGATAATCCAGCGCTGCTCAAAGCTGCCCGTGAATTTCCCCGTCACAGACGACATGGTCAAAGACTCCCTAAGAGGGAGCAGCTTGGAGCAGGAGATGAAGGTACACTACTCGCTACTGCCATGATTTGGAATTACTGGGTCTGGTTTGCATTGGTTTTGTCTAATTTTCTGTGCTTCTTCATTATTTGGTATGATCTACCCCCACACCCAGAAAGGGAACATCTTCCTGTCTGACTATAAGATGTTGGATGGGCTGGTGGGAAATGTAGTCAGTGGCAGGCAGCAGTATCTCACAGCTCCCCTGGTCCTGCTGTACTGTAACCCTCATGGCATGATGCTGCCTATCGCCATTCAGGTGAGTATCTTGCATCTGAAGTGCAGAAATACATGGGTTATGTAATATAACCTCAGTTCTCAGAGGGAGAACACGAGATGTCACCCTGTATGAGATATTGCTCCTTGAGCATATCCCAGCTGAAGCCAAGCTGGTAGCTGTGTAGCAGCAGCATGCTGATTCTCTCAGCCACTTCAGCCGGCTTTAAAGCCAGTACACACCACTGGTTCTGCCTCTTTCCTGCACTTCAACAATTGTGAGCACTGAGGCAGACAAAGGGAACATCTTGTGTTCTCCCTCAGAGATCGGAGAGATCGTTCGAAGCACTTTGACGTCAACCTGTATGGAAGATTTCTAGCACAGCGCCTCAGTGAGAATGACAATGGGAATTTGCTTCAGCTGGGAAATGCTCAAGAAGCGAAATCCCATACAGGGTGACGCTGATGTGCTTTGATCGAAGGAGGACCTGGGGATACCTGGGCGCCAAATGTCATACATTAAATACAGATGACGAGGTAAACAATCTAATTATTAAAAAGAAACAAAGGAAAGGTGAAATGTAATGTACAAATGATGAGTAGGCAGAATTGTCTGAATAATTAAACATTAAATAAACCTCTTTTTTTAAGGATGTCAATTTCTTCATAGAGAAATTATGACAGATGCCATGGAAATCCTTTTATCATTTTCTTGAAAAAGGGAAAAATCATAACCTAGATTCCCTCAGGAACCATTTGTACAATTTTCACTCATGTTCAAATTTAATCTGCACAGTTAAGGCAAAAGCCCAGCAAAGAGAATCCCATCTTCCTCCCAACGGATTCAAAGGCTGACTGGAAACTGGCCAAGATCTTCGTCCGAAATGCAGAGTTTGGGGTTCATGAGGTTGACTTTCACCTGCTGAGAACTCACCTGCTGGCAGAGGTGTTCACCGTGGCGACGTTGCGCAATCTTCCCTCTCCACACCCTGTCTACAAGGTATTGAATCTGTCACACATCTGTTGGTTTGACATGTGTTAACGGTGAGGGCTCTGAGGAAAACAGGGGCAGGTTCCAGGCATGCCACATCCACAGAGAGAGAGAATGATAGTTAAATAATGTATGTTTTCTACTATATGACGGTAGGGGAGTTTTTGCAGTTGTAGTCTGTGGTCTCAGAGATGTTGCTTTGTGAATAAGCCTCCCCTTCACAATTTGCCTTTTGGAGAGCGTGACTGACTCATCTATAGCCCGGGGACACTGACTACACAGAACATTAGCAGGGCTCTACAGTGCGCCCATTTCACTCACATTTGCTCCTGAAAATAACTGCGTGCAACTGTATTTAGGCACAACTGGTGCGAGTGACCCAATCGTGAATAGATCTACAATCGGAATAAAAAGTACAACTCCCAATATGCATCTAAACTGAACAACAGTTATGTTTCGTAGTGCAATCGGCTGCTTTTCATGCCTAAATTCAAAGTCTTTGCTTCAGTCAGCAGAGCAAGTGCAAAAGACATGCGGTCCGGACTAACATTACACTCCAAAGATTGTTTACAAGGTGCAACCGGTGTGACGCAGCCACGCGCCCTTACAGACCGTCTCACGCTGCTGTTTCTTTGCAGTCAAATTAATTGTAAATACTACATGTGGATTATCTTAATCACAGTCAAATTAAAATGCCTCCAAAAATTGATTTTAAAAAAACTTAATGAATGCCTGTAGCAAAGTTCTTAGGGAAGGAAGAGGACAGGGTCGGCTTTGACTGCTGACTGAGCTTTATTTCAGATATTAAATCTCCAACAAAAAGTCTGTGCAAATGCACAACAACAAAATAATCTCCACAGTAATGGCTTCACAGTAACAGGTGTCTCGGCAGTCTCAGTCAGCAGTCCCTCTCTCTCTCTCTCACACACTCCTGCTTCTCCTGGCATTTTATCCTGTCTCTGTGCCAATTACTGGAATGAGAAACAGGTGTTCGTGATTTACATTTAACCCACTCAGTCACCGTGCGTCTCCCGACTCTCTCTCCCGCTGCAGACTTCGCTGAACCATGCCCCCCTCGCCACAATGCCCCTGCGCAATTTACTTTCACTTTTGAAGTAGATGCAATTCAGAGGCAGGAATTGCTTGAATGGTGGATGGGTTCATTATTATTCTTAATGTAAAACACAACAACAAAGAGTGCAATGACAAACTCGCTTAAATATGCGCTTTTACATTTCGCTTGTCAACCAAATTTTCATCCATCGTCTTGTCATTCAGAAAAGTGAGGCGAAATGGGCGTGAGGTGAAATCTGACTCCTGCTGCTCTGAATTGAGCAGATGCGCTCCGTTTTAACTGTAGCATCTGTTTTACTAAATGATTATTATTACTATAAAAAAATAAAAGGACAGTGGGGGCGGTGTCGCGGTCATGGTGGGCAAGTGATATAACCGGTGTTGCTGCTGAACACCGTAACACAATCGATCTCAGCAAGCCTAATATCTGCAAGTTAAGTACTATCACACGAATATACTCCTGTTTCTCTGAGAGATGGCATGATTGCAAATGCATGATTTTTACTCGATTTCATGAAAATAGTTTCAACACAGACATACCAGATCTGTTGCGCATCTCCAAGCGACGGTGATTCCTGAATTAATCTGCGTTTTGAACGACTGAATAAATGACTCGCACATTAAGATTTTCATATTTACATTTAATTTCATATTTACACTTTACATAGATTGTTTTTACTTAAAATACTGAACGTTTAAAGATTCTTTTTTTTTTTTTACATCTCTCTAAATTCAAAAAAATTTATTTAAACCATTCATGCAACATTATTTACCAATGAGCTGCATTAAGCAGTCTATGTAAATGTCTAAATAATACCACTTCTGCAGTGCAAAGATGGATTATTTGATGATTTCTTTTGATTGTTAACAGTCTGATTGGGTCTTATTGTTGTAATTGAATTCATTGTTTATTTTAAAACTTTAAGAAATTGATTAAATATGATGCATACATTTAATAAGATTAGAAAAATTGCTCTTATAATGGTACAAATGCCCCAGGAAATTAATTTAAAGGGGCAAATATTGCCCTGTAATGGGAAAGTTAATGTCTGTTATTGATCAAAAAAAGCTCCTGAGCCCTGATTAGGTATATGAGGGGTCACTAATGTCTCACTCAAACCCATTCATCTTCCTGTAACTTTTTTTTAAGTCACCAACAAAAGAAGGCTTGTGGGTACACCACACACACACACACACATACATATGCAATAGCGCACACACTCACACACAAGAAATTAAAATTCCTTATTCATTCATATATTTTTATCTTCAAAGAATGTGAAGCCGATGAATCCAAATCTCTTACTTACTTTTCCATTTGTAGCTCCTCTTTCCCCATATCCGATACACGCTCCAGATCAACATCATGGCCCGGAATGACCTGATATCCGAGGATGGGGCCATTACCATGGTATGCATATTACATTGTTAAATAGGCACTAAAAGTTAAATCTTCAATTATAATCCAATACACTTTTTGTTGAATTCAGCACATTTCTCCTCATGATCCTAGCTACCTGCAGACATATCTTGTAAGATTGGTAAAAAATGCATAATAAATATTTAATGTTTTCTGTGATGACTGACTTCTTGAGCAATCTACTCTTTTCCTAAATTTTTTAATTTTTTTAACTTTGGGGGAAATTATTATTGGATTTGTGTTTCCAGTACTTGGTTTATAGCCTTTAACCTAACTTTGTCATGTGTCTTTTCTCCATTAACTCTTAGTATGCAGGAGTAGGTGGAGAGTCATTGGCTAAGTTGCTGAAGCGTGCTACCACCTCCCTGACCTACAGCGCCCTCTGTCTTCCTGATAACATCTCTGAGAGAGGCCTGGAGAATGTTCCCCACTACTACTACAGAGATGATGGGATGAAACTGTGGAACATCATCAACAAGTATGACTACCAGTGGAGTTAATCTAGTGTGTTTTAATAGGCTTTATGCTTTCTACTCTCCAGCTATATGTATGTGTGTTACATAAGACATCCAGTTTTTAGGGTTGAGCTAATACCTCCTGGTGCACTTTCTGATTCATATTTCAACAAATACAGTGTAAATTATACAGGTTCATGGGTTTAATAGTCAGTAAGCACATGCTGTATTGTGTTGCAAGTCGCTTTGAATAAATTCCAGCTTAAGAAATAATTGCAAAGCAAATCTACCAAAAAAAGTGAAGCTGTTAATATGTAAAGCCCGAAAACATCTGGCTGTGTTGCTTACAGGTTTGTTGCGGCTCTCTTGTCACACTACTATCAAAGTGATGCACACGTGCAGAAGGACACAGAGCTGCAGCGATGGATCAGAGAGATATTCACCAATGGCTTCCTGGGAAGAGATGGCTCAGGTGTGTTATCATTTATCAGACGCTTTTATCCAAAGTGACTTACAAGTGAGGAATACAACAAGTGATTAATTGTGAAGAGGCAAGAAGTGCTCACAATACAGGTTTCAGACATTGCTCAGAGTAGCATAAGCTATAGGCAGCGATTGAAGGAAATGAAATGGGCTAGACCAATGAGTATGCATTTCCAAAGTAACTGTTGCCATATCAGGACATTTAATCCAACAAAGGCTTCCTTTCTGTTTATCTCAGTATTTGCACAGCATAGCATAGATATATTTGCTTTAACCCTTTAGAACCTAAAGCTAAAATAGCCCGCTTTCACATATTATGTTTTTTTATTATAAAATTCTCTAACAATGTGCTATCTTCAAGTGCAAGGTGTCATTTTTTTCAGAAAACAACTGGCTTTAAATTAATTACAGTTATTGACCATTAATGTATATGGTGAGTTTGTAAATAGAATTTAAATAGACGAAAATAAAAAAAAATAATACATTTTCTGATTTTTATTTAGGAAAAAAAAGAGAAAATGATGATCGAAAGAATCTAACACTTCAAACTTGAAAATTCAACTATATTACATATATACAAGTCATTTTGTGACACTTGGTTGCACAGTTTTCATTCAGGATAATTTTTTTTCATACACGCATACATATACTACATATGCACGCATCGGCACACATAGGCAAGGCAAGGCAAGGCAATTTTATTTGTATAGCACATTTCATACACAATGGTAATTCAAAGTGCTTCACATAAAGAAGAATAATAAAAATAGAACATAAGGAATAGAAATAACAGTAAAAAAGATGATACATAAAAGATATAAAATACATTAGAAATGAAATAAAAACAGGAAAAGACAGAATTTTGCTATCTGGATGGAAGAGCAAGGAAGTCCTAGGGAGTTTTTTGTAG
>RJVU01060930.1:40434-59762 GCA_003731715.1 Anabarilius grahami
ACACACACACACACACACACACACACACACACAGGTTTGTTTTGCTATCTTAGTGGGGACTCTCCATAGGCGTAATGGTTTTTATACTGTACAAACTGTATTTTCTCTCCCCCTACACTACCCCTACCCCTAAACCTAACCATCACAGGAAACTGTGCACACTTTTACTTTCTCACAAAAACTCATTCTGTGTGATTTATAAGCCTTTTGAAAAGTGGAGACATGGGGAATGTCCTCATAAGTCACCTCTTCTTGTAATACCCATGTCATTATACACATTTGTGTCCTGATATGACACACACACACACACACACACTTTATAACACAAACACACACACACTTTAACACACTTTATAATTTTGAAGACAAGTCAGTAATAAAATAAGAAGAATCAAATGACAGGCAACCGGACAATCAAATACAATAGAACAAACATGTAAACGATATAAATAATACTTCAATAATGTGAACAAACTCATAATAACAGATCAAATGTAATCAGTGCTGTCAAATGACCATATCGTCACTTAATGGATTACTTTGTGTTTTATGATTAGAGTTGATTTGTGAAGACTGCTGTATTTCCTGTAGTCAAGTCGACTTTATTTCTATGTTTGACAACATGCATCATTTCAAAGCAGCTTTACAGAAAATCATGATGTTAAAGTTTATAATATTTTTATGCATTACAGATTAGAGCTGTATGAGAGTATATTTGTTACATTTTGTGACAGTATGAACAATGAAGTAGTTGAGATCACTTTACATGAGTAGTGTTTGTGTGCAAATGAGACGCATTCATAGCATTGCTGCATGAAATGAATGTTTATTATACATAATTATTTGACATAAAAAATTACTTGAAAATGAATCAGTTTGGGAGAGGAAAAGAAAATGTGAGCTTGAGCAGCTTGTGTGTGTCTGACACTGATCAGAAAAATGCATCGACCGACAGAAAAAAAATATCAGCAATATAATGGCTGAACACGAGTGTGTTTTTATTGTCATTTGATGGCTTCGATTGCAGCTCATGCAGTTTAGAGTCTGAACTATTCATTTCATCATTCACATTTTCACAAAACCTGCCTGCCTCGCACACGCACACACACACACACACGCACACGCTCGTATCTGTATCTCTTTGTGTAATTGATCAGTGTGTGTGTGTGTGTGTGCAGATCTGTGGCGGTTTCAGTTCTTCCTGCCGCTGGTCTCTCTGGGTCTGGTGGTTCTGGGTGGTTTGCTCGGGTTCTGCGCGTGTCTGTGTGGGAGTCTCACGCCGGCGCTCTTCATCGGCCTCATTCACCTGCTCGCAGGTCAGAGTTCATCTGGACAGTCGAGGGGTTTTTCTTTGGTATCTTCAGACCTGCATATACATCATCCCCTTTCTGTTTTCTGTCTCTCAGGCCTGTGTTCTCTGGCCACCGTCTGCTGTTTCCTGGCCGGAATGGACCTGCTGCACCGCGTGTCCGTGTTGCCCGATCGCGTGGACGGCACTCTGGGCTGGTCTCTGTATCTGGCGCTCATCGCGTCTCCTCTGCACATGATGGCCGCCGCGCTGCTGATGTGGGCGGCCCGCAGTCACAGTCAGAGCTACGACCGCATGACGGTGTACAGAGTCGCTTAAATCACGGCAGCGCTGACGGATCGGATCAGATCGGTGTGGAGTGAGATAGAAACTAAAATGAACTCTGAATCTGTTGGACATGAATGTTTTCAGTGTGTTGAAGAGAGACAACTGCTGTCAGAAACACAATCACGTTCTGAGAATCTCTGATGCACTTTCAAGAGATATTGAGTGTGTGTGAATGTATGCGTGTGTGTGCGTGTGTGTGTGTTTTTGTGAAATATCAGGACACAAATGTGTATAATGACATGGGTATGACATAGTTATTACAAGAAGAGGTGATTTATGAGGACATTCCCCATGTCCCCACTTTTCAAAAGGCTTATAAATCACACAGAATGAGTTTTTGTGAGAAAGTAAAAGTGTGCACAGTTTCCTGTGATGGTTAGGTTTAGGGATAGGGGTAGTGTAGGGGGAGAGAAAATACAGTTTGTACAGTATAAAAACCATTACGCCTATGTAATGACCCCACAATTCACAAAAACAAACGTGTGTGTGAGTGTGTGTGTGTGTGTGAGAGTGTGTGTGTGTGATACAGTTTGAGCACTGATAAACTTTCCCTCAGCTCTTGTGAATTGATGTCAGACTTCTGGATTTTCCTCAGCATTAGAAACGTCTCGTGTTTTAGATTTAGTGAAGTACGAACAGACCAATGAACAATGTGTTCTGCTTTTAATTAATCATATTTATTACTATCATTTGTATTTATTTATTTCTATACAGTTTTTTTGGTAATTTCTAACTAGGCAGAAACTTTAGAACAGTTAATGTGTGTCAGTGTTTGCGGTCGATGTTGTTTCGGTGCAATGCATTGTGGGATAGAGTATCTCCCGCAGCTGATGGTCAGTGTATGCAGAAACATCATCTGTGTAGAAAATGTATGTTTTTCTGAACATCTGAACGATGACTTTGTTTTTCACACATGCAGTGTTCCCGTGGCAACAGTAATAAACTCATCATGTGCTCATGTTCTCGTTTCTCTCCTTTGTTCTTGCTTGTCTTTTTTCATCTCAATGTGTCCGAGCGGATGGAAGGAATCTCCACTCTTCTCTTCCTGGCGAGGGAAAGAGCGACACCCTTCTCATAGTACGCAGCCTCGTTTATGAAGAACGGATAGAGCGCTTCTTTCCCTTTGTAGCGCAGTGTTTCCCCTGAGAAAGACAGGAACATGGGGTCTCCAGGGTGGAGAAGACAGAAATCCCTATCCTGAGGGAAGAGAGAGGATGTTTACCCTGCCGTTACGCTTTCTGACAATATCAGCAACGATTCCACAAAGACGGATTCTCATCTTTCTCTACCTGCAGGTCGGGATGGACTGCGGCCGTGATCATGTGTGTTCGGGGGTCTCGTGGGTAGTCGATATTCTTCACCATCGTGAACACATCAACAGATCCTCCTTCGAACAGGGTCCCTGAGTAGAGAGACACGTACAAGCCATGAAAATACAGAAATCGGATTTCTGCAGAGGTTTGTAGTTAAAAATGTACCTGAGTTGAACTGACAGATCCAGTCGAGCATGAGCTGAACTCCTTCCTGCATGGCGCTGAAGATCCCAGACCTGACGACACCGTGAGGCTGCGGTCCGACCTCCATCGCTGAACACATGAAACACACTCACTTGTACATTACTGAAGAATAATACCACATTTACATGTCATTTAGCAGATGGATTTGTCCATATCCATAGGGAACAATGTACACACACACACACTGTACTCGGAGTCGTGTGTCTCATGCAGGGTGTTTGAGGCGATGAGGGAGAGCGACACAATCCACAGCCGCCACTGCTTTCATCTCCAACATTTCAGCATTTTTACTCTCCCAATGAATGCTTTTGTATGTTTAGAGTCTTTAAGTGAAAGTGAAGTGACATGTGGCCAAGTATGGTGACCCATACTCGGAATTTGTGCTCTGCATTTAACCCATCCAAGTGCACACACACAGCAGTGAACACACACACCGTGAACACACACCCGGAGCAGTGGGCAGCCATTGCTGCGGCGCCCGGGGAGCAGTTGGGGGTATGGTGTCTTGCTCAAGGGTCTCACCTCAGTCGTGGTATTGAGGGTGGAGAGAGCGCTGGACATTCACTCCCCTCACCGACAATCCCTGCCGGACCTGAGACTCGAACCCATGACCTTTGGGTTACAAGTCCGACTCTCTATCCATTAGGCCACGACTGCCCCCAGATTCATTATAATGAATCTGAATAACTGCAAAGCTCAGCGCAGTCAAGCGTTACAGCCCATCCATAAATTAGCTACATAACCAGAAGAGAAGTGTTTGAATCAGCATTTCACTGCAGAGTCAGCGTTCAACAGCTCGTCTACATGACGTCAGCCGATAATGCTGAACATGTTCTTTAAAAATAACAGAATCTGCAGGTCCGCATGTTTCTGCACTCGTTTCTGTCAGTATGTGTGAAGCCAGACAGATCTGTAGTTCAGAGAAAGAATGAGTGAGCGAATGATGAACTCTTTCTCACCAAAGCCGTGTTTCCCCACTGAATCCAGAGAATAGGCCTCGTCGAGAGGAATATCAAAGTGAACGTATCTGACAGGAGTGGAGGCCATTTCTCTCTGAAAACACACACATACTCACAGAAGTTGGACATAAATACAACATTTCATCATAAGATATTTCAGCAGTGCACGTCTTCATTCATGCCTGCAGGTGTTTGCAGATGTGCAGGCAGATCCAGTCGTGGTCGGAGTACGTGATGAGGCACAGCCCCGTGTTTGCAGTGGTGTTGTGCAGGTCACACAGCAGGTCGACCGCCTGCGCGCTTCCTTTAGGGCCCAGAAGAGCGTTGAGCTCCTGAGAGCGGATCATCTCATACGGCGTGTCCTCAGAGACGGGTGCGCTGACAGACAGACAGACGGACGGCGAGTCAGTATATGTTCACAGATCAACATTTGACTTATTGGCCCTAAAAGGCCGGAACACACCAAGCCGACGCCGACGAACTGGTGGCGATGAAAGCAGACTGCGGGGTTGGCTCACGTCGGCAGAGTCTGGGTCCAAAGTTGGCCTGACACACCAAACCGACGCTCGACAGCCGACGGCCAAGTAGCACGTCAGTTCTGCGTCTGCGTGAGATGAAATGCCTTTCCGTACGAGCAGGTGGCAGTAGCTGAACAGCCAATCAGAATGATCAGATGGCCCGACGGACCGACGAGCTCCGACGCCGATTCAACATGTCGAATCGGCCGAAAAAAAGCTGACGAGGACTAACTTCAGTCGATGGTGTGGAACACACTGAGAAAACTTAGTCGGCCGACGAAGAAAAACTGCCCGATGGCCAACCGTCGGCTTGGTGTGTTCCTGCCTTAACTCTAAATTAGAGTAAAGCTTTAAAACTGCAGTGATGCAGAAACAGTCAAGCGCTGTAGAGTATTTAAACACACACATAAATGAATCTGGCATATGCAGTGGCAGTGAAAGAAATAAATGATCAAACCCTGTGATCTGCTCAAGAGAGTCTCAGATCGACAGACGGACACCTCAGATGTCAATGACAGAAGAACAGGACGGTGTGTGCCAGTGACCCAATATGAATTCATGAAGAAAGAGAAATGGCATCTGATCCAGGGCGGCCCGTGGCATTGGCAATATAGAACTGATAGGGGCGTCACACAAGAGGATTTCTGTTTATTCTTTAACCTAATGTGCCTCTAACCTGCCTGGTTTCAGTGCGTCTGTGTTCTCATGTGACTGATTCCCTCAGAAAGTCTCAGTTTCACCATCTCTCTCTGTTTAAGCTTTGATTAACTTTATTAATTTGATAAGTTTCTATCATGGTTAGAATGTGACATGTTCAGATATAGTACAATATTTTGATCATTTTGAGGCACTCATTTGACACTGTTGACTCTCTTAAAGAATCTTGAAAAGCGGTCTGGAGGGATGCGGTGTGATTTATTGTGATATTATATCATAGCCGACAACATCCAGCCATAATATATCTAGCATACATTGTCGACATGCAAACAAGGCTGTACCGACCCCTAATGTTTCCCACTTAAAGCACTAAGTAGTTGTAAATAGTTACAAGTTATATTTTTATTTATATTTAAATTTAGTGCTGTGCATTTTTTTGCAATAAACATAAGATTTTATAACTTTATATAGGGGTTATGCGCAATCTAACTTCCGTTTTCTGTAAAACAGATCAGATCTCTTCCGGTTTAGGTCTTTTGTGTGTGCTTCATGGGAAATTAGCTGTTTTATTCAAGATAATCTAAAAGGAGTGAGCAAAGATGAGCATAACGGATGTCCTCCGCATATGAAGATTGATATTTAAACGCTTTTTTAATTTTTCTTCTTCACACTAACGTTTAGATATTTAATAGAATAAAACAGCTATAACAATGTGAACCAGGTAGATTCGCTGATTACCTTAAAGGTCCACAGATATGCATCAGTTCATACTGCTGTTAACACTTTCTCTGACAAGCGGATGCAACGAGACCAGTTTTCCGGTTTGGTCATGTGACATTCGACATATACCCTGTTGCTGCTTGCTTTCACTTCTTTGTCACAGAGAAGATCCCGGTTTTATTTTTGCATGGCACTAACTTCACCATGTTAGTATGCAGAAGTTTACCAGTCGTTTACTGAAGCTGTTTCTGCCAGCAATGCTGTCGTTGTTTCCTCATCTCTGTCTTGCGTCTCACCTGAGAGCAGCTCGTGTGAAGCAGCGGTTCAGGTCTGTCTCCACGTAACGGACGCACAGCTGCACGGCGCGTGGGTTCGACATGAGCGTTGCTACGGAAACCGGCTCTATTCCATCCTCCCTCCTCTTCAGCCTCTCCCTCACCAGGTAGATACCTGAGAGCTCGTTGCCATGGGTACCGCCACACACCGCCACACGCGACATCGCCGGCAGAGCGACCACCTGATAATTCAACCAGTTATCAATTTATAAATGCTCTATTCACTTACAACAGAAGTCTAGATTTATACTCTTCCTGTAATGAGCATCATATAAAGCTACACTAATGTAATGATGTTTGGTTCCTGTGTGAGTTCATGAAGGACTTTACTCACGTTACTCCAGAGATGATTGTGTCTGTCCATCTGCATCAGAGCGGCTCTTCTGACTGACGTTTGACCTTTGAACTGTGACCTGCACTGCAGCTGCTCGGAGAGAAACACAATGAAACACACTCATGGTCTCAGAGCCTCTGTCGGTCGCGCCGCTGCTTCACTGAGTTCATCTGACTCAGCAACTCTCTCTCTCTCTCTCTCTCTCTCTCTCAGTTCAGATGAGCTTCATTGGCATGACTGTGAAGTAGCACACTGTTGCCAAAGCAGCAATAAACATACAAATATATAGATAAATAAAAGGGAAAAAACATACACATGACCATATTATACATATTTACTGTATGTTATCACAATGAACAAGAAAAGAGTAAAAGAATAGAGAGAGCAGTGATAAAGGGAAAAGAGGGTTCAGTCTTTTTCCCTCATATGAAGGACACACACTGTGAATACACTTTTCTTTCTCTCCCAAAATATATGAGAGTTTGTCTTTGTGGCTCGCTTGCTGCAAACACTCACAACACAACCAAATACACTTGTTAGGGTCCTCTTGAAACAGTGTGTTTCTGTCTGCTCTTGTTTTGAGACAGGACCCTAAACTCCCACGTTTCTCCAGCGGCTTCAGTTTGTCTGCCCGTGTGAGTCAGAAGAGACGAGGTGTGAGCTTCACTGGTCTACTTTCTCCTTTTCCAAGTTTTCTTCTGAATTGCTTACCTGTTTTACCTTCTTCTCGTCTGCTGCAGTAAAGTCATTATTTCCACTAACAATCTGAGTCTGATATTCTGTAACACTGTGCACATTACCCACAATCCACTGCGCTCTGGAGGATTCAGAACTAGTCAAGTCACCTTCATTTATATAGTGCTTCATACAACACAGATTGATTCAAAGCAGCTTCACAACGATAAACAGGAAATTAACGATCAATGGTGCAAACCATTATTTAATTCTGCTCAACAATATATTCAAGTAACACTTAATTCATATGAAAACTGTTAGTAAAAAGCCAAAGCATTTGAGCTGACATCAAGAGACATCAGGAAATAACATACACGCTTCACAACTTATTCAGAGAAATGACGCTGACTGAATATGGATTCAAAGACATGGTTTTATTTCCAATATCACTCCGAGCAAGATGATGCATGGATAATAAACCTTTTTAAAGGGGACATATCATGTAAATATGAAAAGTGGAATAATCGGGTCTCCGGTGCATCAACACAGAAAACGTGAAAAAGGAAAACCCAGTAACTTTGTTTCGGCAAGCCTTTCTCTGCAAGAATGTGAAAAAACGAGCCGCTCAGATTTCGCTCCCCTTGTGATGAAGGAAGGGGATCTTATTATAATATTAATCTGCACGTTTCCACCCATGGCGCTGTCATTTTGTTTTCGCGAGCGACAGCGGTGTACCAGCTCTAACCCATGACAAAAGTTCATGCCAACTGTCCTGTCGTTGCTGCAGACGAGCACTGAACACTATTAGAGTCTCGTTAGCTTGGACAGCCTGAAGTTGACCCTGACAAAATCGACTGATAAAAAAGGAGCATTTCTGTCCGAGCAATATTTTGGAAAATATATTAGACCATTCACAGCGTTTGATAGCAATCATAAACGTTAGCCTGGTGTGTATGACTCTGTTTGGCAAACAGCTACGCTATAGTGGGCGTCCATACGGGTTTTGCACAGAAGATGAACATGACGGCACATGCTAGTGGATGAGTTGAATCAACTCCACAGCAACTACATACATTTATCCACTAACCATTCAGAAACGTCCAGTTTCATTCTAAAAGTTGTAACTTCTTCCTGAGTCTCTCCATCAGAGTCGACTCCGGTTTGAACAATGTAAGGCTGAACACCGTTACTGACAATCCTCATTTTAGCTGCGTGAGATTCTCCAGCTTTGTTGTTGTTGAGCTGTTAAAGCTCCGCCCTCTTCTGGAAAGAAGCAGCTCATTTGCATTTAAAGGAACACACACAAAAACGGCGTGTTTTTGCTCACACCCAAATAGGGACAAATTTGACAAGCTATAATAAATGATCTGTGGGGTATTTTGAGCTGAAACTTCACACACACATTCTGGAGACACCAGAGACTTATATTACATGTTGTGGAAGGTGCATTAGGTGCCCTTTAATATAATTTAGTGGAATTTAGTAATAGGGAATTGTATGTATTGTAAAATTTAATGTATATTCAAATCAATTTCATAATGATCCCAGCTGTATGTTCATGTTTAATATTTCCAATTGTGTACATGCAGAAATCTGATTTGCGTTAGTTCAGTTCCCGGTGTCGCCAGTGTGCCGTAGAGAAACCCATCTTAACGGTTTCTATATATCGCTTATCCTGCTTGAAAAGACTAACATTACAGATAACGTTTGAAGTGTTACATACATACATCTTAAAAACTATTCATGTGCCGCTGATACGCTGCAAATCAGGTGATTTTAGGTTTTGGCTGTGATGCCAAATGATTGACAATGATGCTCTCTGTCCGTAGGGAATGAGATGGCCACTCGAACCCTTCCGGTGGCACTTTAGACCGCAATGAGCAATCCAGTCGTTTATATATATCAGAGCAAGAAACTCCTTCTGGAGACCGAAATGGGAGAAACCAGGTGATTCAGGCTGTGTCACGTCAGACTGATTGGTATCATTTATATGTTTCATCCAGTTCCTTCTTGATTATTGGGATAAATCGCCCTGGCATGTGGGAGGAGTTCAATCTGGCCACAGAGTCTGTGCAGAACTACAAACACAAATAAACAGAACTACAATCATGCCGGATGTGAGACTGATGGTTAAGCAGAGACACCCTAAAAAAATATTGTCAATATCTAATCTGATGAAAAATATGTATTTAATGTTTTCTGTTATATTTAATCTTCAACAACATTGTGAACTTTATAAAAATATGAACAGCACAATATCAATAGTTATGTTTGGCCATCAACTGTAAAATGTATCATTATGCAAAAATGAATAAATAAAAAATAAAAAAAGTTCACATCATGAAAGACACAGATGATCTTGTTTTCTCTCCAATAGGAAGAATTGTTTTAGTATCTTCAGTTTAATTAAATAAAATGTGGGGTGTGTATGAGGATGCTAACTGTGACAGGATGATGTTAGTTTGTCTAATCTTCTGCTGCACAAAATGATTTTTCTTCTCAAGAAGAGCAGGCTGTACTTTTAGGTCGAAGTATATGAAGGCGAATTGCGACGCAGAAGCGCTGGAAGATCTCGTGTGAAGTCCCCTGCTCAGTGAACACTGCGTAGGGCGCCTGTGAGACACTCACGCGTCCAGCAGGCGGCGCTGATCAGACATCACTGATCGATCGCGCGCGTCATCGCTGACAGGCGGCTCAGTCGAGCGGTGACGTCATCGAATGAGTGAAGATGGCGGATCCGAGTGCAAAACAAACTGGGCAGAAAAGGTACAAAATGTATATATTTACAGCAGTTTGTCGTGTTTTTAGGAACTACATCTCACAGATGCAGCTGCAGCTGTGTCCATAATGCGATACAGACTTCCGTGTGTCATGTTATTGCTCCAGATAAAAAAAAATAATATAATAATCCCGATTAAAACAGACACACCCAACGTCATATTGATCCTTATATTAATGATAACTGCATCTGTATTAACATGCATTATGATTAATCTAGAGGAAAAGACCAGCAGGGATTTAATTTGCATTTATTGTTTTATTAATAATCAGGATTAATTCAAACGTTGGTGCCAAAAAGATCAAAATCATGTCAGATTATCATCACTTTATTCATGATTCAGAGTAAAAGATCAACGTGCTGTGAAGTGGGAAAAGAGATCCACAATTAGCAGGTTTTTGTGAGTTTGTTGTTTGTCTCTTGATTAAGTTTAATTTCAAGCTGGAAGACTTTCAGATGGTCACGTGATCTGCTCTCCTTCACTAACTGAATGTGATAATATTTACTTACATATACATGTCTCATATAAGTGAGTTCAATAAATATGAGTTTTGTGAATTAAAGCGTCTCTGTCTGAGATTAACCCTTCCAGCAGATGAAGTGTAAATAACTTTATTCACTAGTGTCAGTGTAGAAACCCTTGACCTGCTCTCTCACAGTAAAGATGAACGATCAAGCAGAACTTCTCCAGCAGATTCAGTCATTCTGAGTTCATCAGGATGAATTAAACCTCCATCATTCCCGACTGAGATCAGCGTCAGAGAGTCTTCAGGTCACGAACGCTCGATTATGAGTGTAAGAACCGTATTTCGTCTCACAAAACTCATATTCACAGCAGTTCTCCTGTTGTAACTATAATAACTCAATGACAGTTTCATGTTGTGTTTCAGAGACACATTTCAGTCGTACGCAGAATCTTCTGTATTAAGAAACATGTCAGAAGTGTGTTGAAGCCTCATAAAGATCTCCAGTCTGATGTATTGAACACAGTGTGTGTGTGTGTTTGTGTGTGTGTGTGTGTGTGTGTGTGTGTGATTTCAGTGTGAAGATCGCGGCGGGAGCCGTCGTGTGTGTGGAGAGTGACATCAGAGGAGACGTGACCATCGGTAAAACACATTTACCCCACTGTAAACCAAGCACTTCAGTTTAGACAGTGATGATACAGAGACAGATATCATTTATTATCCATTATAAAACAGACAGTCCTCTGATTGGCTGATCCAGTGTTGCTATAGTAACAGCAGCTGCACAGCACCCATAGAGAGCGACTAATAAAGGGTTAATTCTCCTCATTTTCTCACCCTGATGTTGTTCTGATGCCCCTCTTTCTTTTTCAGACCTCAGAAGGGGAAATTTTAATAAATGTCCCGCTCGCACGCGTCCGTATGATGGCAGTGAATCCAGCTTCTGGAAAAAGATCCAAAAGTATCAGAATGATCGAAAACTAAAAATAACAACAAACCTAAATGTAATGAAAATCCTGTCGTTGGTCTTCTGTGTGTTCACGAGACTCTGTTAAACACGACATGAAATAAACCGTACCGTCTGAATATATCCGCTGTGTTCACGTTCACATCTTAACAGAGATTTAACTCAGTTCACAGATTCTGTTTTTGGGTTTCTAGGTGTTTTTATTGATCTTGATTTCTCACAGATTGTGTGTGTTTCTGTGCGAGTCTCATGAACGTGACCAGCGCCGAGGGCAGGATCTTCCTTCAATAATACATTGAATTTCAGCTTGATTTTCACCAAACCCTGTCGAACATGGGCTCGTTCTGTGACACGTGTGCGTCTGTTTTTAAAAGCTTGATGCTGGTCTCTGTTGAAGGTGCGGTGAGTAGATTCTCAACAACTCTGTTGAACACTGTTGATATTTGAAATCAATCCAAACAAACACACCCCTCTCTTCATTGCTCCGCCTCCAAAACTCACCCTCCAATCCTAACCCTGCTCTGAGTCTGTCTCGAACTGCTGCCCGATCGCTGCTGGCATGTGAGTGGTTTAACTGCTAAACTCTCACTATAGGAGTGCTTCATGAAAAATAAAGTGCAGTTTATCAATGAATGACAAGGAAGCACAAAAAATGAATGTCCAGTACACGAGAGTAAATACAAAGAGTTCGTTGTTAGTCTCAAACAGCACAGCAGCTGCAGACACTCAAACCCAGTGTCATCACATGAGAAGGAATCAAAGCAGCCTCTCTCTCTCTCTCTCTCTCTCTCTCTTCTAATATTAACGCGGGTCCTAAAGCGCTTGCCCAGTCATACACCTTCATTCCAGGGATATTCTTTTGAGCTGTTTTGTATCGTGTCCTGTCTCTCGTTCTCTCTCCTCGACCGTCGTACGCCCCTCATGCTGATTGATTAGACGTTTGTTGTTGGTGTCGGCCGACTAACTCCCAAACAGTGTTTGGGAAATTCTACTCTCCTTCTGAGGTCTGACAAAGAAAGAAGAGCATCAGAACAACCGCAGGGTGAGAAAATGAAGAGGTCTTTTCCATTTTAGGTTGGACTAACACTGAAGGATGAACTCGTGTGCGGTTAATGTTTTTATTATGTAGAAATAGTTTTATCAAAGCAATAATTGAGTCGGTTTAGTGACTGAAGAGCGTATTGCTCAGAGATGTGATCCGTCGTGTGGAATGACTGCTCTGGATTTCAGGAGCTCGGACCGTCGTTCACCCGAAGGCTCGGATCATCGCGGAGGCCGGACCCATCGTGATCGGAGAGGGAAACCTGATCGAGGAGCAAGCCTTGATCATCAACAGGTCAGCATTATCAAACACAAGACTTCATTCATGAAGATGTTTTTAATGAAATCTGAGGGTTTGTGTCCCTCACCTCTGTAAAAACATTCATAAAGAGAGGAAATAAACCCGTGTGAACGGAGCGGTTTAATCTTCTGAAGAGACGCGGCCACTTTATACCATCAACAGATTTAATTTAGGCTTTTATTCACACATAAATTATGGGTTTGGATGTTTTGAGTGAACAAACCCTTAAAGTCTGTTTCTTCTGTCATCATGTGTGTGAAATCAGTTTTCCTGAAAACATCCTGCCCGACGCCGAGGATGTGGAGCCCAAAACCATGAGCATCGGGATCAATAACGTCTTTGAGGTCGGATGCGGTACGTCTTCATTTCATCAGACCGTCGCTTCAGCTTCAGCTTCTGTCAACTAAACCTAACTTGAGTTTGTGTTTCAGTGTCTCAGGCCTTGAAAATTGGGGACAACAACGTCATCGAATCCAAAGGTGAGAAAAGCGTCTGTGAAAGTCGAGCAGAAACACTGAAAGAGCGGCTGATGATGATGATGAAGAAGATGATGATGATGATGTTTGTGATGATGATGAAGATGATGATGATGGTGGTGTTTGTGATGGTGATGATGAAGAAGATGATGATGATGATGATGATGGTGGTGTTTGTGATGGTGATGATGATGATGATGATGATGATGATGATGATGATGTTTGTGATGATGATGATGATGATGATGATGATGGTGGTGTTTGTGATGGTGATGATGATGATGATGATGATGNAATAACGTCTTTGAGGTCGGATGCGGTACGTCTTCATTTCATCAGACCGTCGCTTCAGCTTCAGCTTCTGTCAACTAAACCTAACTTGAGTTTGTGTTTCAGTGTCTCAGGCCTTGAAAATTGGGGACAACAACGTCATCGAATCCAAAGGTGAGAAAAGCGTCTGTGAAAGTCGAGCAGAAACACTGAAAGAGCGGCTGATGATGATGATGAAGAAGATGATGATGATGATGTTTGTGATGATGATGATGATGTTTGTGATGATGATGAAGATGATGATGATGGTGGTGTTTGTGATGGTGATGATGATGATGATGGTGGTGTTTGTGATGGTGATGATGATGATGATGATGAAGAAGATGATGATGATGATGATGATGGTGGTGTTTGTGATGATGATGATGATGATGAAGAAGATGATGATGATGATGTTTGTGATGATGATGATGATGATGATAATGATGATGATGATGATGATGGTGGTGTTTGTGATGATGATGATGTTTGTGATGATGATGATGAAGATGATGGTGATGATGATGATGTTTGTGATGGTGATGATGATGATGATGATGTTTGTGATGATGATGATGGTGATGATGATGATGGTGGTGTTTGTGATGATGATGATGTTTGTGATGATGATGATGATGAAGAAGATGATGATGATGATGTTTGTGATGATGATGGTGATGATGATGATGATGATGGTGGTGTTTGTGTTCAGCTGAAGTCGGGAGGAACGTGATTCTGACCAGCGGCTGCATCGTCGGCGCGTGTTGTCAGGTGAACACGTGTGAAGTGATTCCGGAAAACACGGTGATCTACGGCTCCGAGTGTTTGAGGCGCGTTCAGACCGAGAGACCGCAGGTAACGGACGTCAAGGTATGGTATGATGAAGATAAATCAGCGCTTTATTCTGACTCTCTGTCTCTCCATTCAAGCCTCAAACGCTGCAGCTGGACTTCCTGATGAAGATTTTGCCGAATTACCATCATCTTAAGAAAACGGTGAAAGGAAATTCGACTCCGGCGAGGAGCTGAAATCACAGCTGAGAATCTGAAATATAAAAGATGAACACAGATTTGCTTTTGCTTACAGTTTATTCCCTGCTGTTGTGCTGCACATAATGTTTCTGTATGAGGTTGTGTTGTAAGTTATTGATGCATTAAAAACTCTGTCACGTGTGTCTCGCCGTGTTTTCGTTTCTTGTGCACTACATGTCTGCTCCACATGGTGTCGCCAAACTGAAACCACTGAGAGCGAGTTGGTCAATGTTTAGCATCGCATTTCCAGCTATTGTGGCACGCGCACACACACACACACACACATATATGTATTTAATTCTGACGTCTGGAAGGTTGTTTAGAGCATCTATAGAAAGCATAAGTTGTGGTTTGATGGTCTATTATTAGCGCACAGAGGCTGCAGGTGATAAAGGGCAGCGGTCAGTGCTGGTTAAGGTGTTGTGACAGATGACCTTTGCATTATGGTTTGAACTTCTGATGTGAATTGACATTTCTTCTACAGTATTTCCGTACACTTTAAACATTTGGGTGTTTTTCTCTTCCCATGTGTGTTATTTTCAGTGTTTGTGGGAAACTGATGGATCACTGATCGGCATTTTCTAAAGTTATCACTCATTACTTGCTGGATAAGGAAAAAAAAAAAAGAATTAAACTAAAGTTTCAAGGAAAAGGGAGATGATTGTCCTTTTAATCAAGCTCGCGCACGACGCCACCATGACGCTCAGTGCGGACGCGCGCATCTCATCGGGAGCGCGCCGGAGCTGGCAGACGTTCTGCACGAGCTCATGAGTTTAATTTCATATTTCTGCTCCAGAATGAACAATTCCAGCGAGAATGAACATAACAGCCCGGATGAAGAAGTAAGTTACTATTTACTTAATTATTTATAATGATAACTATAACGAATATCATTAGCTTAATTTGAAATATTAGCAACATTCAAAACTCTGACACTAAAAGTTAATTGGATGGTACTAATTACACGACATCAGTGTTCATGTGTTATTGAGCAGATTTTTTTGAATTTTTCTTTCTCGTGTTTTTACTTCAGACTCAGTTTGTGTGTTTGTGTATTCTGCTGCATCACTGTTCACTCTGAAACACGAAAGTCTTTAGAAATAGAAAATAAAGACACTTTGAAGTGTGAGTGATTCTCCTGATAATGAAGCCTTTTCCAGCGGTGATCACGTGACTCTCTTCTGCAGGTCAGGACTCTGTTTGTCAGCGGTTTGCCGCTGGACATCAAGCCCAGAGAGCTTTACCTGTTATTCAGGCCTTTCCAGGTGAGATTCACTGACCTGAATCCAAAATGAATCACGAAATGTTTGTGTTTATCATGAAACGTCCTTCATATTTGATTCTCTTCATTAGGGTTATGAAGGATCCTTAATCAGATTCACCTCCAAACAGGTGAGAAATATCAACGATTCCTTCAAAGATATGAATCACAAGTATATAATGCATGTGTTACAAATATACGACACTTAATACTCTCAATGAAGTCGTCACACAATCATCCTGAACCCGAAGAACAGGAGAGAAAGATGAGAAACAATCAATCAATCAATCAATCAATCAATCAATCAATCAATCAGGGTTCGAGATGAAGACGAGCTGATGTTGACCGACAGTGAGCAGCAGGTCAGACAGACAGGGTGTTGCTATGCAGTCTCTATGGTACTTTGAGTGGTTTCTAGGCAGTTGCTAGGGTGCTATTATGGTGTTGCTAGGATGTTTTGGGTGGTTGCTAGGAGGTTGCAAGTTGATAACTGGTGTGTTCTGGGTAATTTCAAGGACTTTGCAGATAGATGACTTAAGAAAGTTTTTCTTGTAATTTAATGCAACAAGTTAATTTTATACAAAGTATAGTGCTATGTTCTGTACATTACATTACAAAAAGAAAAAATGAAACCTTTTCTTGATTTACAGTGTGTTAATGCATCACAGTCTGTGAAAAGGGTCCATTATAGATCAATATTTATATGGTTGATGTTTTTATTCTCAGTTCTCCAGAAATTGATGAATAATGTGTCCAGGAACTTTAAATTTATTAACATGAGGATTTTGGCTAAATATCTATCTGAATGTGTAAATAAAAGGAAGATATATATTTGTTTTATAAATGGTCACTCAATATTTATTATCTGTTTTGTAATCACTAAATTTACCTGGAACATTTATATTTTTAATAGTTCATGTCGAGTCAGAATTAAGAGTTATACCTGTTTAAAGTAGTTGATGTCCTGTGGTGTAACGAGCTGAACTAATTAATAACTGTTTCATGTCATCTCCACATATACTTCCTTTCTTTCTTCCTTTCTTTCTTTCTGTGTGAAGCTTTATATAGTTGGAGTGTTTGTGTATTTTTAGAAATGCCTCTTATTTTTTCAAAAGCGTAAAGGAAGTTGAGACACACTTCCTGTGTTGTAACGAGGGCAATCAAGGGTTAGAAATAACATGAGAGGACGTCGCTGATAAAGTGTGTGTGAACAAACGTCTCCACAGTAAAAGCTGAACGTGCTTATGAAGATTTTAAACAAACATAGATATATGATGTAATAAGACAGAAGGTTTTGTGAGTTAGTGTGAGGGTCAGAGATCACTGGAAGTCAGCAGAAGGACCAAAATGATAGAAAGACTGTTCTTGTGGTGAATCTACATCTCATTTCCGTTTGTCAGACTGTTTCTGTTTATCTCTCGGCTTCAGTGGTAAATAACAGTGTGTTTGTGTCAGTCTTCTGTCGGACACAGCGGTCAGTGATAGTCCAACGGTTGGTTTATTGCTGTACCAGTCCTGATCTTCTCACACGTCCTCTTTAATGTGTGAGAAGTCTCTAAAATCAACTGCAAAATCCCATTCAGATCAGAAACACACACTTTACAGCATCACATCACTTCACCATGACAAGATCAAGTCCTGGCTGACATTATTTTCTTGAACATCGTATCGCTGGGAAATATGTCACATCACAGTCAGTAAGAGAAGAGATTAAATCCTGGTTTTCACACAATTTTCTCAAGTTAAATACTGATAAAACGGGTTCTTCTTGTTGGCACTAAATCCAATTTGTCAAAATCCTCTTTCCATTGATAATTCTATAATCTCTCCATCTTCCCAGGTTAAGAGTCTGGGTGTCGTCCTCGATAGTACTTTGTCTTTTGAGACGCGTGTGAACAATATTACTCGGTCTGCATATTTCCATCTACGGAACATCATCTCCGTCCGTCCTAGTCACTTCACGCATTGATTATTGTAATTCTCTGTGGGTTACCTCACAAACTCCTTCATAAATAATCACTAGAACCTCCTCCATCGAGCATCTCTCCTGTCCTCTATCATCTACATTAGCTTCCTGTTAAATACGGGTTGAATTCAAGATTCTGCTTCTCACTTTCAACGCTCTTCACAATCTTGCACCCTCATATCTGCACCTGAAGCGTACACTTCGATCTTCTTCATCTGTTTCTCTTACCCTCTGTTCGTTCAATCGTTCAGCTGTGCTGCTCCTCGTCTCTGGAATTCTCTTCCACAGTCTTCACAAGAAAGTGATTGTCTGGCTTCTTTTAAATCACGTCTTAAAACGTACCTATTTAAATTAGCTTTCTCTGATCAATTTTAAATATCGTATGTGAAATAGCTGTTGTTTTTTTGTTTTGTGTCTTGATTTGTTTTATGACTATCATGCAACTGTTCAGTGTCCTTGAGTGTTTTGAAAGGCGCCTTTAAATTAAATGTATTATTATTAAAATGTGCTTTGGATGTCATTTCATGTTGACTTTAACAGTCACTCAGTCGTCTTTATATCCAAATCATTAGAAACTGCTGTTTTGAGCAGTTTGAAGAGCTTTTTCTGTTCCTCGCCTTGATTTCTTTGTGTTTTCTGCAGCCGGTGGGGTTTGTGAGTTTTGACAGTCGCTCAGAGGCGGAGGCTGCTAAGATCGCCCTGAACGTAAGTTTAATTCTATCTTCTCAACATGACATTGCTAAAAAAAGACCAAAGGCTCCCGGTGTGTGGTTTTGACAGAAGACACGTTCACGCACACACAGAAACTTCACACACGATCACGTTTGTGTACGAAACAACAGAACGCTGCAGATTTGAGCTCCACGAAGCTCCAGTTGTGGGAACTCAAGCAGTCGTTTGTCAGGACGCAGTTTTTGCCCTGAAAATGAGACAATCCATAGATTAAAGACTTCATCTGCTTCTCATTCTCTGTCTCTCTTGTTTCCATTGATCCAGGATTTGGTTTTAATCTCAGTGTGAAACAGGAGAGACTGACCTTGAGAGGATTTGAGCTCTGCAGTTAATACATCTTAAAATTAGATGCACACACACAAATAATGAAAGGCAGCATTAAAATGGCTTTGTCTTGTGTTTGTATCAGGTTGTTTCCCATGTCTTTGTGTGGGTTACTTGAACTGAATTGTATGAAATATGATTATTGTTTGATTACAGATCTTGACATGTGAGTTTGGTCTAAATTTGAAGTCTTGATACTTACCGTTAAACTATTCACGTCATGTGACACAGATAGCTGGACTGAAAACTAAAGCAAACAGTAGTTAGAATTAGGGATGTGCGCATAACCGTTTAAATTTGGAAATTTAAATTTGGAAATTTTGCAA
>RJVU01060930.1:59914-71179 GCA_003731715.1 Anabarilius grahami
TATGCGATACATTTGAGAGGACACTAAATCTAGTCAAATCCCATACTGAATACTGCTAAAAATAGATGCGATGTGCTTGAATTGCATAATCATTATATATTAAACTTGAGCGTTCACTTAAGCAACGTTAGCCATTATAGACACATTTATTCAAATCAATTAGTCAATAGAGTGGCGTCATCACGCCGAACAGGTAAACTCAGTCCCTTTTTATAGCCTCATTATGCTCTTATAAACTAGTCTAACTCAAACATTCTGGGAAAATGTTTTTAGATAGAAACTGAAAGAGTTGTCGGAAGCTTAGTGATGGTGACGGTGAAGTCGAGCGAGTGCGTTTATAGCCTACCTTTAGCTTTTTACTTCTGGTGACTGCATTTAGGCTTCAAAATGTATAAAAGTTATGTTCATCTTTGAAAATCGTCTTGATGGACAAAACATGTATCATAAGCCTTTGATCACAATTGTTTTGTGCAATAATCCAAAAGCCTATGGAAAAATCCTACTGGGCAGTGTGATGCTAACTGATGGTTGACGTCACACCTGCTCCACTCTATAGCGCAGGACCAATACGATTAAACCTAATAGCCTATTATAAACAGATTTCCTCAAATAAAAGTTAGTCCACATAATAAATCAGCGCATTAAGATTTTGTTGTTCGTTACCATGGCAACCACTTGAGTGACACGCAATGCGTGTCCTGGTTGGAACGCGCTTCTCGTGTATGAAAAGTATCTGTACACATGACAGGTGGCAAAAATCGCAAGAAAAGCTTGACGTTTACTGAGAACTACATTATTTAACCGTATTTTCTTCGTTAGGATGTTGCTATAGCAACTGTTCACGTTTCATTCATAATGTTTCTTTGTCCCTCATAACCGGATGTATAACAAGCTTAATTGTTACACTAGTTTGACATGACATAGAAGAAAATGGAAAAGTTTTGTGTAGGCTTTCACAATACTCCCTCACCTTGCTCATCTTCCCACATTTCTCCGAACCCACCGCGAGAGAAAACCAATGAATGTTTTTTTTGTTTTTGTTTTCCTGCAGATAAACACTTTTCAGAATAATATATTAATTTCAAGATGTAACATTAACATGATGGTAATTTAAATGTAATCTTTGTAAAACTATAAAGCAAAACATTAAATGTGCAAAAAGAAAAGAAAAGAGTTGTAAACGACTAGCAGCAGCTGTTGAACTGACCAGTCGGCTTGTGTCGCACATCCCTAGTTTTAAAACACTTTATTTGAAACATCTCATTTGTTTAATGTTTCTGGTGTAAAATTGCATTTTTTTTAACTGATTAGTGACAGTTTTTAATAAGCAAGCACAGTAGGACTACAATCACAATTGTGCCAACTGACCGTCGTAATCCAACTGATAGTCTGCTCTTACGTGTTTAACCACAGCCCTCGAACACACTGAAGCTCGAGTCGCCATTGGCTTGTAATCTTTGACTTTTAACGTGGAATGCAAGAACAATGCAAATGAAGAAAATTCTACATGAATATAATATATACATTTCAAACACCATTAAAGTCAAGTAAACAGTCTGTTTAAATAAGGTCAAATAATCAAACTACAAGCAATAGCACAAATAAACACAATAGAAAAGATGTCTATTAAATAAACAGAGCTGTTTAGGTTTGTAAGGTAGATCTAACAGTAGTTAGATGTAGATTAAGTACAGAAATTGAATTAAGTAATGAAGTGTAAAATAGCACTGCATAGTCTTCACTGTATAAATTAAATATAGATTAATCCTTGTTGTTTGATTAACATAAAAAACACAGACAGCAGCAGGAATATTAGGCTGCTGTCACTTTAAGACCAATACACGGATCCAATATACTGTTACACATGCGTTTACTTTCCGACTGCTTACAAAAGACATAATCGACTATGTTTACTAGGATAACACCAAGACGGCCATTTTGACATTATTTTGAGTGAAATTGTCTGTTGAAGTGCAAGATGTGAAAGAGCTCAATAGCTTGTAATAATAACTCAATTACAGGCAACTGAAATCGTACAATTTACTAGCCATTGGCTAATAAAAGACTTTTTAGTCGCTTCTCATGAGAGTTGGTGGCATATGCGACTGGTGAACTTGCATTGTAGAGGACGCCACACTAAACTGCTGTTAAACCTGTGTCTGTTCTGTTTAGTTCCTGTCGTATCTGCATTAGTTCTTGTTAGGTTTCTTGGCCACACATTAGTTTTTATTTGGTTCAGCTGTTCTTGTTTAGTTCCCTCTGTTTACCTATGTTTTTATACTTCCAGTTTTGTTTGCTAATTGTTCCGTGGGACTAAGAAAATAATTAAAAGTAAAGAATTATGGATTAATCCTAGAAAAGGGTTAATTTTCGATGCATTTTGATGAATAATACGACAGAGTAATCCAATATGTAAAGCTGCTTTAAAACAGTGTTTATTGTGAAAGCGCTTCACAAATAAACCTGTAACCTGACATAGGATCTCCATAAAGGGTTAGTTTACATTTACATTTGGCAGACACTTTTATCCAAAGCGACTTACATTGCATTATACTATACATTTGTATCCGAGTATGTGCAATCCCTGGGATCGAACCCATGACCTTGGCATTGCTAGTGCCATGCTCTAACCACTGAGCTACAGGAAAGCTTTTATGGGTTAGTTCACCCATAAATGAAAATTGTCATAATTTACTCATCCTTTTATTGTTGCAAACTGGTAAGAGTTTCTCTCTTCTGTTGAACTAAAAAGAAGATATTTTGAAGAATGCTGGTAACCAGACAGTTGACGGTAGCCATGGACTTACTTTTTTTTTCCTACTGGGGAAGTCAATAACCCCCGTCACCTGTCTGGTTACCAGCATTTTTCTTTTTAGTTCAACAGAAAAGAGAAACTCTTACAGGTTTGCAACAACAAAAGGGTGAGTAAATGAATCACTGCTGTAGAGATCTGTATTTATGAGATGTATAAAGCACACATCATTTGAGTTGTGTGGTGCGAGATTTAGATTGATTTCAGCAAGAGGAAGACATGTTTGCTGTAATGATGTTAGATTCCTCTTTTTCAGGGAGTTCGCTTTGACCCTGATATTCCCCAGACTTTACGACTGGAGTTTGCCAAAGCCAATACCAAGATGGCCAAGAACAAACTAGTGGGAATCCCAAACCCTCCTCCATCCAGACAAAGTCCTGGACTGCCCTGTGTCAGCCGAGACCCATGTGAGTAAAACACACACACATACATTTGTCTATCTAAACATTCCGGTTACTAATGTAACATCGGTTCCCTGAGATAACGGGAACAAGCATTGCATCAGTTACTGACGCTATAGGGAAACTCTGTTTCTTCGAAATACTGAAGCCTGATTGGATCATGTCACCTGCACAGACAAATGGCGTTTTAGCCCACCAAAATGAGTGGGGCTGACTGCCTATACAAGTGCTGGATGCCATATCATCAGGATCTTTCGACTGAGGAGTCTACTTTACTTGTATTATTTCTTCCGTTACATGTACATTGTAAAGCATCCTTGAGCCCTGGAAAGGCGCTATATAAATAAAAATTATTATTATTATTATTATTATTATTAAGTGTCGACTCGTGCAGGAGTGTAGAAGCACAGCCAGCTACACAATGCTAATTCCCGTTATCTCAGGGAACCAAAGTTTCGTTAATAAAGAAACTTTTCCTTTCGATACAGTTCACTCGCATTGTGTCAGTTTCTGAGGCTATGGGGAACACAATCCAATAGCGCCATGGGATATACTGGACCCTTCAGGGGCCATAGACTAGTTTTAAACAGACAAAATCCGTGCTTGAAGAGCAAGGATGTCTAGATAATAAAATCTGGCAAGTGGACAGTGCTGACCACTGCACAGATGGACATCCCACTTGACCATGCCCAGAAGGAAGCCATTAGGGCACTTTGCTAAAAATAAATGTATTGCTTTGGTCTACACTGGAATTGTTGTTATAACTGCTAAACTATAATTACTAAAACTGAAACTGAATGTAAATATATAAAAACTAAATAGAAATGTGTTCACAAAATAAAAACTACAAAACCATTAATGAAACTAACTAAAACTAAACNAAAAAAAAACTAAAACTAAAATTTAACTAAAATAGATAAAAAATTTACCAGACTCAATTGAACACATACACTACGGCTCTTCTCCTGTAAACTCACTCTAGTCCTGTTGTTGTTTAGATGAGTTCACTGTGCCTGCGCTGTATCCCAGCAGTCCTGATGTGTGGGCATCATACCCGCTGTACCCCGCTGAACTGCCACCTGCTGCGTATGCCTACAGTTCCTCACTGCACGCTCAGGTAACGCACACCTGCCTACAGTTCCTCACTGCACGCTCAGGTAACGCACACCTGCCTACAGTTCCTCACTGGACGCTCAGGTTACAGTTCCTCACTGCACGCTCAGGTAACGCACACCTGCCTACAGTTCCTCACTGCACGCTCAGGTAACGCACACCTGCCTACAGTTCCTCACTGCACGCTCAGGTTACAGTTCCTCACTGCACGCTCAGGTAACGCACACCTGCCTACAGTTCCTCACTGCACGCTCAGGTAACGCACACCTGCCTACAGTTCCTCACTGGACGCTCAGGTAACGCACACCTGCCTACAGTTCCTCACTGCACGCTCAGGTTGCAACACCGTGTGTGTTACACAGGTAATTGGCACAGTGATTATTCCCACATACCTACTATAATATAAACACTCAGTAGTCCTGAAGCATGAATGCATGAATGTATGCAAGAAGTGGTATGAAGTTTAATGGTTGAAAGATACATCGCCATGGCATTTTTTAATTATTGGAAAGGTTTTCTGCTCGCTCAACAAGTGTCAAAAGCAGGACGGTGCTGAGAACGGAGCAAGACAAGCTCATGATCTTTATTTCACTCATGTGCTTCATGCTCCATTACTCCCATCGCATTATTTTAGTGTGTTTTAAACTGTCCTGTCTAATAATAAAAAGTACGCTCTATAATAATCATATATCGTCTTCATTTAACAAATATGCTGTTATGTCATTTACACAAGTCTTTGAATTTAAATGATGTTTTATTAACAAAATTTGGGAGGATCACTTCAATGATCCTTTCAATCATCACGTCATTCCAACCAGCTGTCAGCAATCAGTAATCAACATATCTACCCAATCAGCATAAGTGGAGGACATTATAAATAAGCAGTCGAATCACCCATGTTCCTCAACAGTTTTTCAGCATCCCTCCACCACCCCGTCTCCTCACACTCGCCCGGTTATCTTCCTAAACCAGAATACGGGGGAGTACTCTGGGTTTGGGCCAAATACCGAGCTCGGAGCCCTCTCCTCGGACAGCACGCCAAATATGCATACTATTTATTTATCTGACTTATTTGCAAGTGCGAACTCGTGAATACACATTAAATTCCACGAATCTCGTAGTCTTCAGGGATTCCAGGTATTAGATCTTCTGAAGTGTGCATTGTATTATGAACTCTGTCTGTTCTGTGACGGTCCTTCTTAGCATGTGAACTTGATGCTGTCGCTGGACAGATGAAAGAGAACGTTAGAATGTTAAATCCTTTCAATCTAAAAACTGAGCTGCAGTATACCCAACTGGTCGTTATGTTAGGATAATGTCCGCTTCACATCACAGTCCTGATCACCCTGTCAGGGTTTATTTTGTGATAACAATCGACTGGCTGTACATTATCCTGCTTATTACACGGCTACGTGCCACATAAGTAAATGAATGGACACAAATTATTGATTTGAGTTAAAATATTTTTTTCAATTGTGATAAACTCCAAGCTTATAAGAAGTATAAGAATAACAGTTCCTTGCAAACGACGTTTAGCCAAGACAAACCAACAAGTTTAAACAAAACGAATATGTAAGGGATAATACACAGCTTATTATGGCACATTTCCACTGCATGGTACGGTTCGGTACGGCACGATAGCCATAGTACCACCTCAGTGGAGGTTCTAAGCGTGCTGTACTGATAGTAAATGTAACATGTAAACACTGCAGATCACTGATTGTTAAGAGAGAATCATCAATACCAGCATCGTTGGATTTGAAACACGAGACACCAAACCGTTATATTTAAACAGTCAATAACAGCCACTGCAGTATCATTTGTTAGTGTAACGTTTTTTAAGTGAGTGAGTGAAGTGACATGTGGCCAAGTATGGTGACCCATACTCGGAATTTGTGCTCTGCATTTAACCCATCCAAGTGCACACACACAGCAGTGAACACACACACCGTGAACACACACCCGGAGCAGTGGGCAGCCATTGCTGCGGCGCCCGGGGAGCAGTTGGGGGTACGGTGCCTTGCTCAAGGGTCTCACCTCAGTCGTGGTATTGAGGGTGGGGAGAGCGCTGGACATTCACTCCCCTCACCGACAATCCCTGCCGGACCTGAGACTCGAACCCATGACCTTTGGGTTACAAGTCCGACTCTCTATCCATTAGGCCACGACTGCCCCGTTTTAAACGACTTGCTTCAAACGACCATCACACACAAATTGAAAGAAAAGAAAAAGAAATGGCTATCGTGGTCAGTAGACAAGGTGCAGACTCGTTGGTAGCCAAGGAGCGGATCCACGGCAGTAGAGGCGGCGCAACTACACGATCAGTCTATAATCCCACCCATTTTGAAGCGGTACTAAACTGCAGTGGAAAAGCAAACCGAAAGTAAAGCGGGTCAAGCCGAGTCGTACCACGCAGTGGAAAGGTGCCATTACATGACTGCTCACCAAATAAATCACTGTGGACATGAAATATTGATTTGAACTCAGATTGATTTAAATGATCTATTCATTATCTTAAAGCTTCTGCTATGACAAAAAAAGTCCATTACAGTGTACAAAACAATCAGCAACAAGACGGACGTTATGGTTACTCCCGTAACCCTGGTTCCCTGAGATAACGAGAACGAGCATTGCGTCTGCTTTAGCTGACGCTTATAGGGAAAACTGAACCCTGATTGGTTCACGTCTGTGCAGTTGCACAAACAAATGGCGTTTCAGCCCGCCAGCTATTCAGCTCTTTCGACTGAGAAGCGGGTAGCATGCTTGGCAGCGTAGTAGCATGGCAACCTCATTCCTGTTATTTCAGGGAATCATTCCCCCAGGGAATGACAGCATGTTCGCTCCTATGTTCGAACATGACAGCATGTTCGCTCCTATGTTCGAGGGGCCTGGCATGTGATCCACCCTAACTGAGCAGATGTTCATTCGTGCCCACAAGGGAAGTCTGTATATAGGGCGAGACCTGGTACCTCCTTGGTGGTTTATGAAGGCAACCACCATCCTGTTATCCGAGCGGACCAGGAAATGATGGCCTCTGAGTTCCATCATGAACTCCTTGAAGGCCAAAATTACCACCATCATTTCCAGACGGTTGATGTGCCATTTCATCATAGGAGTTGCCCATGAGCCGAAGGCTATTCTGCTGTCGCACAGGGCCAGCCCGTCTTGGAGCTATCTGCCACGACCACTTTTCTCCTGGAAACAGACAAATGTAACTTTGCTTAACATTTAACTTAAAAACACTTTAAGTACTTTGATACCACAGCAAAAACTCCTAACTAATAAAGTTTAAACATCACTAAAGACAAGTGAACAGATGGTAAAATAAGAATACACCAATTAAAACATACATAAATACTTCAGGGGAGAACAGGGCTGGTCGCTGGCGAGGGGGCTGCTGGCGGCACCCTGGCTGCAGGAACCACTCATCTTAGTCGGCTGCGGGCGGGCTCTTCTGGGGCTCTTCTACAGCTTTTGAGAGGGCTCACAAAAGCTCTGTATCAATTCTAGGCCACATGTCATCAGTCTCTTTAAGTGGTGGAGGGGAGGAGTCATCGCGAGTCAACTCATCGTCAGACCACCAAATCAGACCATGCCCAACTCGCTTCTCAGCCTACCGGCTCCGCTTTTTCTTTCACCTTGGCTCGAGAGGGGAAGGAGATGAGGGAGTGGGTGGCCACTGAAGAGCGTTGCGAGGCTCATCTTCTCACAGTATGGGAAGCTGGAGTCAAGTATGAGACACATTCAGTGTGCTCATCTAGAGCGGGCAGGGAAGGCCTGCACGAGCCGCACTTGTGGCGTGACAACAACGTCACAGGAAATTTTCTTTGAAATGTACTCTTTTAGTAGTCGGCGGATGGCCGCAGGGTAGATCGGCGGAATCAGCTTGCTTGCTGAAGCGTCTTTGTTCGCTCTTCAATGGCGAGACGAGCGTCGAGGCTTCAGTCTTCTTCGGAGCAGCGAAATGATCTTCGCGCTGAAGGAAATAGATCTGAAATAGTGGCGTTTCTGCGTGACTTTATAGGCAGTCAACCACACCTATTTTGGCAGGCTGAAATGCATTTAAAACAATCAGGCTTCATAATTCGGAAAAAACAGGAGTTTACCCCATTAAGCATCAGCTAAAGCAGACGCAATGCGAGTGAACCGTATTCAAAGGGAACACTACAACAATCAATTGCAGAAGTAAAAATCAGTTTTTCACACATTTATTTAAGTTCAAATTATTTTATCGAATTGATTAATTTTTTAAATGAGTGATTTCAAAATATTGTAGTTTTAGCTTTAAGGCCTCGATATACTTCAAACAAAATCGAAGAACGAACTGATGTGACGTCATTTTGAATAAAATCAGGCCAAAACAAAGTTCGTTTTGTGTTCTTTTTGGAAGTTCAAAATGTCTTGCCAAAGAGAACTTTCAGGAAAAGTTTGCTTCAGCTGCAAAACATCTTTATGCCACCATTGGTCCGTGACGATAACGTAATAGGAGGTGTGCGCTGAGGCTCCGCCTTCATTCGCGTGGAAGTCTTCTCTTACTCATTCATTGAGGTAAGATCTCCGCGGGCGAAAACATGAACACACTGGATAGCCGCTTTATAGTACAAAATGAAGTTGACACTGTTTTTCATGTTTGATACTGTAAAGCTGCTTGCTTTTAAGCAATCTATTGAATAAACATCTATTATATATGCTATATAAATAAACTTGACATGGCTGGAGTGCTAATTTGCAGAGCTCGTGCTAACATACCCATGTTATGATCAGACGCTTTTCTTATGCTTTCTATAAAAAAAAAATGCTTGCTGTTTTTTCATTTTTGTTGTGTTTATTTTGTTACTGAGAAGAAAGTGTAGAGCACGTATTTACATATTCATCTAACCTGTGCTCTCAGCAGTGTGGGCGGAGTCAGGTGTTCAATTACAGTATATCGCTGCTCACGCATTTCGAACCTCGTTTTACCCCTAAACGAAGAACGAAAAATAACTTTGTTTGAAGTATATCGGGGCCTTTATTGACCATCGGCCACCCTGTTCTCCAAGACATGCTAATTGACCTTTAAAAAAACTCTAATCCTAACCACTAATAAAGATGCTAACTAAAGTTTATGACATCCTAGTTTACTAGAGAGTTAGAGAGTTTAACAAATTAGTATTCCCCCTCTGTCTCTACTGTACACATATGAACATTAATGATCATGCAGATGTTCTGACTTGAGTTTTGTGTGTCAGATTCGCTGGCTGCCCTCTGCCGACGCAACCAATCAGGGCTGGAAGAGCCGACAGTTCTGTTGACGTATATATGTGAGTATAACACACATTCACACATGGTTTATACAATGCTAGCACAGCATCATCTTGATAATTGACTAATCTACATATTATTAGAATGATTCATTGACTATTCGATCCATTCTTCATTAGCTCTTAACTATTTTAAACCAATCACAGAGAGAAAACAGTCTTCATGAGGAGCTGAAGGACTGACGGCAGCTTTGTGTTTCTGCAGCTTGAAAACCGTTTCATGTTTGTCAGTCTGCAGGTGTGACGCGACACAGACGAGTTCCTGATCTTTTTCTGTCTTACTCTTCTGCCAGATACAGCTACATCAGTCTGAAACTAGAAGTGAGTAACTGTTATGTAAGTGATAATGTTCAGTCAGCTGCTCATTGTCATAAAATAAACCCGACACACATCAGAGCTGTTTATTACACAGCCACATACCAGATAAATACATACATGAATGTGAAATATTGATTTGAGTGTAAATGATTATATTATGTGAAGGAAGAGTGTGGAGTGATACACAGAAACAAGGTCATGAAATGAAATTCAGTGTCATTATACTCAAATATAAGAGCACTTATATCCAATAACAGAGACGGGTTAATTACTACTGACATGAAAATCTGGTAATAATTACAAATTACATGACTAACTTTACCAGTAACATAATGTTTTAAATTTGTGTTTGCACTTTTGATCAAACTCTTCTCTACTTGATGTGACAAGAATAACCTTGAACAAATATGCAGTTAAGAGCAAAGGATCAAGTTCCTGAAGATGAACAGGCTTTCTCATAGCCTGTTTTTAATGACATTCTAATGTTTTATCTATTAATCATGTATGTTTGTGTGGTGAATGATGAAGTCAAATTACAAGTACTTGATTAGAATGATCTGATTGTATAAACACATGACCTGTAGTCTGTTACTCGCGGGTCATTTATATTCTTCTCTGTTTGATATTGAAGCTGCTGCTGTGAACCAGGACAATCACGACCTCCACAAGAACAAACCTTGTCTCGCTCTCGTCTCATCCTCTTCTCGTCCTCTTCTCATCCTCATCTCGTCCTCGTCTCGCTCTCATCTCACTCTCGTCTCGCTCTCATCTCGCTCTCATCTCGTCCTCGTCTCGCTCTCATCTCGTCCTCGTCTCGCTCTCATCTCGTCCTCTTCTCACTCTCATCTCGTCCTCGTCTCGCTCTCATCTCGCTCTCATCTCATCCTCTTCTCAGTCTCTTCTCGTCCTCTTCTCGCTCTCATCTCCTCCTCTTCTCGCTCTCATCTCGTCCTCTTCTCGCTCTCATCTCGTCCTCTTCTCTTCTCGTCCTCTTCTCACTCTCATCTCGTCCTCGTCTCTTCTCGTCCTCTTCTCGCTCTCATCTCGTCCTCGTCTCGCTCTCATCTCGTCCTCTTCTCGCTCTCATCTCGTCCTCTTCTCGCTCTCATCTCTTCCTCTTCTCTTCTCGTCCTCTTCTCGCTCTCATCTCGTCCTCGTCTCGCTCTCATCTCGTCCTCTTCTCACTCTCATCTTGTCCTCGTCTCGCTCTCATCTCGCTCTCATCTCGCTCTCATCTCGTCCTCTTCTCACTCTCATCTCGTCCTCGTCTCGCTCTCTTCTCGCTCTCATCTCGTCCTCGTCTCGCTCTCATCTCGCTCTC
>RJVU01060930.1:72058-84558 GCA_003731715.1 Anabarilius grahami
TTCTCGCTCTCATCTCGTCTTCTTCTCACTCTCATCTCATCTCGTCCTCTTCTCGTCCTCTTCTCTTCTCGCTCTCATCTCATCTCGTCCTCTTCTCGTCCTCTTCTCGTCCTCTTCTCGTCCTCTTCTTGTCCTCTTCTCTTCTTTTCTCGCTCTCATCTCGTCCTCTTCTCACTCTCATCTCATCTCGTCCTCTTCTCACTCTCATCTCGTCCTCTTCTCTTCTCATCTCATCTCATCTCGTCCTCTTCTCTTCTCACTCTCATCTCGTCCTCTTGTCTTCTCATCTCATTCTCATCTTCTCCTCCTTCTATTGCTTGTGATATTTATGATTCTTGATTTATAATGTTGTTCTTATTGGTTTAATCAATAATCACTGTAAGTTATGATAGGTTGATGCATGACTTACCAAAAAGTCATTTCAGTATTTAGACGTTTTTAGATATCATATTGAATATTCTTTTTATTCTTAAGGAGCAAATTAAGTATTTTTATAATGAATTAAGTGTAATGTTTTCAGTGCCAATGTAATTTGCTATGTGTTGTTTCTTATATGTACAATAATGTTTTTAATGGCTATGAATGTCTTATTGAACTTTCATTAGTGCTTAAATTATAAAAAAAATAAAAATAATAATAATAAAAAACAGATTATATGAGAAGTATTTGAAAACAGTCTAAGAGATTTATTTAATGTCTAAATATAGTTGGAGAAACATCGTCCTGCTCAGATGTTCTAATAATAGAAACACTTTGTATGTCCTTGGAGTCGACAATCAGAAACATTTACTGACGCAGCTTTTCTGCAGGACAACAGGAAGAACAGGCTGTTTGACAGGTGTGTGTGTGTGTGTGTGTGTGTGTGTGTGTGTGTGTAACGTGATGAACCAGCAGATGGCAGCATTGGTTCATGTTTGACGGATCGAGCTGCAGTTTCCCACTGGCCTTTAAGTGGTTTTAATGGTTTGATCATTAAGCTGTCCATATTAGTGCAGAATCACAGGACAATATAATCACAAAGGAACATAAAATGTGTGATGTGAAGGCAACTCAATCTTGCCAAATTAAAGAACCCGAGAATTTGTATTTACTGTAAAGTTCACCTTCCAGCCTTTAAAATCAGTGACATGCATTTTAATTCACATTAAGAAATGTACTCACACACACACACACACACACACACACACACACACACACACACACACACACACTCTCACACACACACACACACTCTCATTTATGTTTTCTACCTCCCTGATGTGTTTGCTGTTAAGGTCTGCAGTGTTTAAGGGGTGTTTGTTGTGTAGTGGAATAAGATCTTGTGTGAAACTGGAAGGTTATAGTTTCAGTCCCACAAGGGATGTGATTTATCACCGTCTAGCAAAAAAGCTGCTTTGGATTTTCATCTCGGTGAAAACAGATTACTAAAGGTGTTAGGTTTTAGTTTGGTTGAAAGTATGTAATATGCTGATATTTGTTGTTATCTAATGTACTTTAATTGATGCTGGTCTTTATCTGAATCAAAGTAACTGAAGTAAATTAATTATCAATAAAATGTTCTTAAAAATGAAAATGCAAATGTGGTTTATTTGTACTTTTCTTTTGTTTTTGTGTTGAAATACAGTATGACATTGATATTTCTTCATTAGGTTAAGCCAACTAAATAACTAATCACTGATGTCTGTCCTGTTCTCTGCTCGGTGGTTCTGGGTTGGTTCATGTTTTTTATTTTGGATTGATGACATTCAGACACCCTGATCAGCTCTTGATTATATTAGTGTTAGACGAAGCGTTTCACTGCTGGGTGAGAGAATGACACGCTTCCCTGACCGTGTATCTCTCCACACACACACACACACACACACACACGCCCGCAGGAGAGAGATGCCAGCATGAGCCTCGCCCTCGTGTGTGTGTGTGTGTGTCAGATAACTTCTGATTCATGACTGAACTGATTCTCGTTTCGGATCTCTCATTGATTGGCTCACTGAAATCTGTCGTCAGTACAGGACAGTGTTTGAATTGTGTCAGAGCTCCTGGATCCACAGAAAAGTATGTTGTCTCTTACACCTTAACCCACCCTTAAACCTACCCAAACCACCAAACCTGTCCTATCCTTACCCATATCCAGCTCAATAGCAGCACATGTTTTTTGCATGTATTTATTTGCTCATCCACATTTAAGTGTTTGTCAAAGGAAAACATTTGTTTGACGTAGTAACTTGGAGAATGATCCTTCTCTGCTGAGGCAAGATGTCACAGGATGATTTAACCGAAAGCCTGACGTCCTCAACATCTTACGACTTATCGCTCCTGATCATTTCTGTCTCTGCCCTTATTCTCACGGCTGCTTCTTAGAATAATTACAGAGCTTCGCCTCATGTAGCTCATCACAAACCTAAAAACAAGCCCTGTGTCTCACTGTACAGAAAGTCTTGCACAGGCAGAACGTTTGCTGCTCTCGGCTTCATTGTGTTGCTGAAACATCATTTACCTCATTAGCTGGTAATTACATGTAATCAGCGCCTGGAGGCAGATACGCCCCGAGGACCCTGTCAGGACTTTTGTGGTAAACAAACCATTTTATTGTTCCTAAAATGAGAGTGTTATCCTGCTCCGCAGCACCAGGTGACGTGTTTCAGATGTCTGCTCATTATTTAGAGAGAGACGGACCTGAAGGTCTTCGCTGATGTAAAGCTTTTCTCATCAATGACCTCTTGACCCTTTTTATAAGAAAGTGTTCATGTTGTTAATGCTGTAAAAAGCTGATTTAACAGACAAAAACACCATAAACGTATCATAACAGTATTTCATGTGCGCTATATTCAAGTCTCCAGAAGTCATACGAGTAACACTGACAACTTTAGGATACTTTTTTAATGGTGTTTCTTGATGTTTTCTACTCTATATCCTCTGATGCTAGCATGAGTTTGAAACTCCATCCATCCATCCATCAAATCCTCTATATATATATATATATGAAGGATTAAATGGAATCTGCTCACCAAAACAAAAATGATTTTGGAATTCAATCATCATTTATTTTTGTTTTCTTTAAAATAAATAAATAAATGTATTAAAAACTTCTAATGCAATTCCAATTCTTCTCTTGACTATGACAGAAACGTTTAGTTTTACTCTTAGCACAGAGATTTTAAGTTTTTTTTTCCAGAATGTGATTAGATCTGAATATGTGGGCTTGAACCTGCAGCATCGTGGTGTGAACGATGTTCCAGTCACACTGTAAACCCTGCTTTATCTGTGATGGCTTGAAATGTAAAGAGATGTTGAGAGAAGATGGTGAGATACCGCCGGCACGTAAGACGCTCCTTCTGCCAACAGATCACGAGCGATACGACTCCAGAGCTCCAGTCCTCGATCTCGAACTAGTTCAGCTGTTTAATCTGTACGATATTAACAGAAGGAAATCTACGTCTGTCAGAGGGAAACTCAAACAAAACACGTACAAATATATACTGTGATCAAATGGCAGATATGAAGCAGGATGTACAGCATTAGAACACTGTATGTAATTTAACATTTAAATTGTGCAAATATCCTCCATTAAACCCAAACGAACATAACAAAGTCTGCAAATAGAAAGTAACCTTAAACAAATTTACTCTTCCCATTCGAGAAGAAGAACAGATCACATTCATAAACTGTGTCTTGTTTTCAGACGCAGATAAAGACATCATTCCCAGTTTCCCATATTCCCACACGTTCCCAAATCTTCAGGTGGCCTGAGTTCTTTCTCGATCCCACTTCTCTCCTGTCCTCGCAGATAACGGCAAAAGTCTACTTCAGTTTAGGAAATCTGTGATCTTGGTTGACTTGAGTTTATGTTTGTAGTCTATTGTAGTTATTGATTCAAACGAACTAAACTCAGATCGATCATGTCCAACAGGTAAGGTTAGGAACCAAAGACAGTGTATTGATGAAGAATATCTCAGGAGAGACATGAGCAGGGATGAATGTATATTTGTAGATGTATGTGTGAACTTCGGAGAGGTTTAGCACAGGTTTACACTGATGTAACAGATTTGGGGATTAACCGTGTAAAGCTCTTACGAGGCTCATCTAAAGCACCTTAAGAGATGCAGGAAGAAGGCGATTACATGGTAAATCACAGTAAATCCACACTTCCACATTTAAATGACCCTTTATTGTTTTACTGTGCCTCCTGCGGTCAGACAGCACAGAACTGAGATCAGGGTAAAGACTTCATCATCACAGCTTTATTTTCTGGGTTTTAGGATCTTTGACTCTTTGATGTCTTTGTTCTCCGTTTTGTTATTTGCAAGGTTATAGACAGCAGGTTGTGATTTGAAGCAAAATAGGGGCCTTTTTATTTACAATATTAAACAAACTCTGTGGTCATTGAAGTCGAGGTGAGCCTGGAAAGATGTGTAAAACACAAACGCACGTAGAGTCATTGGCAAAGGTCAAGGAAAAAAGCAGTTTCCACAGATCATAGATTGATAAACAGATGCTGCGGTCCGGAAACTCCCTGTTCTTCTGTATTAAAGGACCGGGACCAGCGTGCCGTAACCGGGCACAGACGATCATTTCATGCTACAGACGGGATCCGACGCTCGTGCCACGCCGGCAAGAATTAAAACCAGTCATAGGAAAAGTCATGAAAATAGTTAGAAGTCATCTTACATGATTTCCATAGATTCTGAGCGTGATCTTTATAAAAGACTTTTTTAAATTCCTTATCCAAGATAAGAAGAAGCAGAGTAACAACAGAAGACATTACTTGAAAGGAGGTTAAAGATTTGTTTTGACTTCTGAATATATAATTTTTGTTTTTTTTAAAGATTTATATATGGCATTCTTCCATTTTATTCCGATAAGACAGTAGAGAGAAATGACAGAAGTGAAGCGGGAAAGAGAAGCGATGGGATCGGGAGAGGTCCGTGAGCCGGGTTTCAGTCTGAGCGCTAAAGTTGAAGTGATTCAGATAATTGTTCATTCAAACTAACCCTAAATTCAAGTACATTAAATACTCAACTAAAGAATTACACTTCACAGAGATTAAACATCACATGTGACTTCTAGGGTGAAAAAGTCACATCACAACATGCTAAAAACACTTTAACAACTGCAGATCGACATGCTGTCACGGTTATGGACTCTTAGTTTCATGTTCTGTTTTGTTTCCCTCAGTTCCTGTTTCCCTGCTCTATTGAGTTTCCATTTCCGTTTCCTTGGTTTCTGATTATGTCTCTGTTTGTTTGTTACTTACAATTATCAGCTGTGTCTTATTTAGATCATTGTTATCTCCTGCATATACTCCCTGTTCAGTTCATCTGTCGGTTATTGTCTCTATATTTGCTGTTTATTTCCAATGATCTCCTGTGCTTATCATTTAATACTGTTTAAAATATTACCAGTTTGAAAATATTCCAAAATATTCCATCGTTTGCTGGTTTTTCACTGGTGGACACCGAATCACTGTCTTCAGAAGGTGAAAATGTTGTTATAAAATCTTTAAAATGAAAACGTGAAAATGTTGTGATAAAACTCTTTGTAACTTGTATGGTAAAGTGTGATTCCCTGTTGACGTCACACAAGTGCCGAGTGACGCTGTGATACATTTACCTTTCAGCGTTTGAAACAGAAAGCGGGGCTCGTAACTTCACATGAGTGTTTATATTCTCATAGGCACGTTAAAGCCGAACACATTCTCAGCAGAGCCACTTAATCCCGACGATTAAAGGACACAAAAGCTGTCCGAGTGGAGCGTAAGACATGAACAATACAAGACAATCACAGCGGCAGCTCAACAAACGCTCCTCAGGACACTTCAGAGGAAATCTGTAATCTCCTCTTTGTCACGTTGGTTGTTCCTGGTTTGGTTTTTCTCAGCAGTGAGTTTGTGCTCTGTCATTATCTCATGACCTTCCACCTCCCGCTGACCCCGCTGTGACCCGACTCATAGAGTTCGTAAGAATCATGTGAAGCTCACAGACGCTGCTGTGACTCTTCTGCATTCAGACATCTGATATTTCCTGACTGAATCAGACTCATGTTACACTGAGACTCCTGACAGCCCGTCTACATCCACAACTCTCTCTGCCTTGAGTTTTACCTCTAAACACAGCTGAAAGAAAAAGATATTTAACACCCTGTAATTCTGCCCTGAGGACACACACACACACACACACACTCAAACTTTAATTCAGGTTTATTTTATGTTCAACAAAACAAAAGTAACAACTGTTTAGAAAAAAAAAAAATTCTTAGAACCAAAATGTAAAAAAAGAAAAAAATCTGAGCCTAATTCAGTCAGTAAAGTACATTTAATAAACTGCTGATATTTTGTGATGTTATTTATATTTGCAAGGATGTAGTTTCTGGAGTAAACAGAAATTGCTGCATATTTACTGTTTTTAAAATTAGAGCTGAAAACAGCCAAAAAGATCTTCAAACATCTCTCTGTTCAGCTTGTTCTTTACTTGTAGTTTTTCCCCTTTCATGCTGAGAGGAGATACAGATATGAAACCATCCCTCATGTTGAGGTGTCTGGTATCACAAGAAATCAGCATATCACTGATGTTTTATATTTGTCCCCTTTTCATTTGAATCTTTGAGTCTAACCCACTTGAATCTTTGAAGAACCAGGTGCAGCAGATAAACACACACACACACACACACACACACGCGCACACGGCGGGTACTTGCTTCTCAAAGGTGTAAATGGATTCCTGTGGGTTCAGGATAGTAACTGAGTATCAAATGCATTATACTGATAGAAAAAGCAATGAGAAGTGCTAACGTTTTAAGGGGTCCGAGTACCGAGCCCTGTGGGACACCAGTGGTTTTGTGTGTGAATGAGGTGATTCTTTCCATGATATCTGGTAGGTTTTGTTCTGCAAAGTGTAGGTCAACGCAGATCCTGTGATTTCTGTGGAGGAGGTCATTTTATGGTTACAAATGTGTGAGCGCTCTGAGAATCCAGGCTCTGGTGAATGAAATTGCTTTACATTTAACAAGGGTTGTATATGTTTCTCTTTCTTAAGAAGCTGAACGTGTCTTCAAAAATGTAAATAAAATAAAATGTTGAACAAGTATAAAAGGATATAGTGTATATTCACAGATTTCCTCAAGTTCTCTTTGCCAGTAGTTTGTTACCACATAAAACTCATTTTAAAGCTCAGAATAGACGTGTTTCTCCAGTGTGTAGTGCGACTGCAGCAATCTTTCAGGAAGATACAGGAATTAACCCAGCTGTTTACATTACCTGAAAGAAAAACAGGTTTCGCATGAGCGCACAGATACGAGCAGCCTCTCAGACACCTCGACTCCTGAGTCTGTCTCACAGTCACCTGAGTGTGGCGAGATCATTAACAAAAGAACATGTATCCAGTTTGACAGGCCACAGACACCCTGCCATGATTCAGAGACATTTGTTGGCCTTTGCTGGCCAAATACTCAAAAGCTGGCTGACAAGGTGATAAAACTCACTGGTGTTTAAGTGGAGAGCAAATACAGTGCAAAATCTGAATGAAAGGTGCGTTTGACATGACAACATGCAACTGTTGAGTTTGAGCAGAATGAGCTTGTCAGCTGGAATGTTTGCTGAAGGGTTTCTGGCTGCGAAGGTCTCATGGTTGCAGGAGATGATGGAGAACCGTCTCTCGCAGTCACATGTCTAAGTGTAGTTGCTTGGGAAAGAAACAAAAACCCTCCAAACAAAAAACTCTCCAGACCTTATCTCAGCTGGTTTTTGCTAGTGTGTTTCATCTAATCCTGCCGCCAGCGCTGATACTCTTGCCGATAACCGCAGACTCTTTATTCCCAACTTTTATTGTTTGTGTACGACAGAAACACTGTTCTTTCCCATAACACCCAGCGAGAGCCACAGACATGAACTTCACTGACAAGTCTCTGTTGGTTTGTTTTATCTGATAGTTTTGCTGATTGTCTCTCTCTGTGTTTGTTTTAATTCCTTCATTCTGTCATGTGTAAATATCTGGCAGGAATAGTTACAGGTTTCTCATAAAAAGGTTTTGTGCAATCTTGAAATCTAGAAGAAAAAAAAAACAAACAAAAAAAAATTTTTCTCGCAGTTGTGTAATACTAAATGATAAATGTTCTCATTCACTGTCATGCTCATCATACATCAGATTAAAGGCACAATATGTAAGATTTTTGCAGTAAAATATCCAAAAATCACGAGGCCAGTGTTTTGTTCACTTGAGAACTTACAATTTCCAAATGTTTCCAACTATTTGTAAATCGTGAGAAAATTACGGGACGTATCCGGGAGTCGCCTGTCAATGGCGTCATATCTGCGTTACCCTCGATTTTATTTTGTAGAAACCATGGAAACACCAAAGATGCTTTACTATATTACATGTTTTAATAGACAAGGGAACATCTGTTTGGTTACATTTATAGACAGAAAAGGAATCATTGTTATATAGATCAACACGTTTAGTCTTATTGTTTAAATCTAATTTTCTTGATGTTTTGCGAGTACCATGCTTTACCACGCCTCAGAGAAAAACACTGTTGAGTGAAGTAGCTATCATAGCATAATCAGATGCAGCTTTATTTTTAGTAACAGTAATACAGAATTTTCTCCACCATACAATACGTTTTAAAATTAATTGCATGCCATTTATCAACACAATCATCCAGCATTTAATATGATATTGTAAAATCGATCAATCTTACTGCAGTGTGTAACAGTGTCTCACAGCAGCCGCTGAGCGAACGCACAGAGTAACTTATAACATCATTTTCAACACACTCAGATGTATCTAATAATAAGCAGCGCTGCATTTCCTCATACTCATGAATAAAAGTCCCGCTGCTCTCGAGGCGTGTCGCGTTCGTCTCTCATTATCAATCGCTCCAGCGGCCTCGTTCAGCTCCAACATCACTCGCTTCATACTAACGTTAATAATCTATGAACATGATTTCTGCTCGAGTCCCGTCCCGATTCTTTTCCACTGACTGTGAGGTGAAGACGACATCTCCCAAGATCCTCTGCTCAATCTTGCCTCAAGCTACGGCTTTGCTTCGAATAGGCGACCTCTAGTGGTGAAAATCTACATATTGTAGCTTTAAAAAGTATTCTATCTAAAAAAATTTTTTAAATTATTTTTAGTTGTTTCCTTAAGGTACATTCCTACAAAATTTAGTTGTTTTGATTATTTAAGTATGAGTAAATAATGACTGTTACTGGTATTTTTCTGATCAGCAGTTTTTGTGTGTTTGTAGGGTTAGGGTTAGATCAATGTCCTGCTATCAGAAATTAAACTAATTTTAAGCTAATTAAACTGAGATCTTCTTTCAGGATTACAAGCCAGTTGTAATTATACATAAAACAGTCATCGGATCTCAGCGTTGACTGCACATGCTCTCGCCCGGTTCTGAGGAGCGCTGGAGGATCGTATCATCTGCAAACAGTCAGTGACCCCTGCGGTGACCCCGTTGCAGCCGCAGCCAGAAATCCATTAGTGTCTGCGTCTGCGCAGCTGTTGAACAGAGTCCCTGACCCTCGGCTCATCCCCGTCACGGACTCGTGCTGGACTGTTAGTCTCTGGTGCTCCAGTCAACCACAGATCTGAAAGAAAAACAAAATCAAATAAAGTAAAACAAAGTGAATAAATGAATGAAGCAGGGAACAAACACAGATCATTCTCTGTCTCTCAATATGAAAAATGTGACGTTCCCCTGTAAACTAAAGAGTGATAAAATTCACGTGTCATCAGTGCAAATTGTTAACAGAAGTTTAACTTACTTGTGTGCGTGTTTATGTTGTAACAGGGATATTTTTATTAGTAGTATTATTATTAGTATTTATTGAAATATGAGTTTGGGGGTTAGTTGACACAATGAAAAACTGACCATTTATTCAGAAATATTACAGTTGCTTCTTCATTTGTCTTTCTCTAAGTAAAGTATTTTGATTAAAACATGTTTCTTGTGAATATTGTTTTAATTTCTTATGTATTTGTAGGTTTTTGCTGTCACAAATATCATTATGGTTTATTTTAGTCTTTTGTAAAATCCTACCAAAAGTCAGTCCCTCAATGACATCATCCTCCATCATTTTGAAGGGAAATCAGCAACACTAACATCAGTAAGAATTATCAATGAATTTCAACAATTCTGTGATGTTTTGTTGGTTTGTGTCTCTGTTTGATCAAATTACATGAATCAGGTTGATAATATCAACATTTCAAAAGATTATTAAAATATGAAACTGAACTTCAAGTGGAGGTCCTCATGGAAGCGTCCCGTCAGTCCCTCACAACTTCAGCTCTTTGTGAAAAAATCAAGATATAATTAATGTCAGAGTCTGACGCCGCAGATTTGTGAATGTTCGTAAAAACCCCCTTAAGCGTTCAGAAGGTGCTGCTGATTTCGTGTTTTTGTGTTGTAATGATTGTTTTAGTCTCTCTCTTCTCTTCCGGTGGTCTCGAGGACAGATACGATCATCAGGGACCCTCAGGCGTCTCTCGCCTCAGTGACGGCAAACAGTCAGAGTGAGAATGAAAGACAGCGAGCCCGTCTGTCCGTGACTAAGTGAACATTTCTAAAAGCTTCCGGTCAAGAGCAGCTCATGGTCAACATGACGTGTAAAGAGTCTCTTCAAAACAAAGAGAGGCACTTCAGAACGACTCCATATCCAGAAACACGCTGGAAACTCTTCTGGAAGTGTGTGTGAGGAATGAAGCTACCACGTTTAATTTCTTTTCAGGATCACACACACACACACACACGTTTGTTTTTGTGAATTGTGGGGTCATTCCATAGGCGTAATGGTTTTTATACTGTACAAACTGTATTTTCTCTCCCCCTACACTACCCCTACCCCTAAACCTAACCATCACAGGAAACTGTGCACACTTTTACTTTCTCACAAAAACTCATTCTGTTTGATTTATAAGCCTTTTGAAAAGTGGGGACATGGGGAATGTCCTCATAAGTCACCTCTTCTTGTCATTATACACATTTGTGTCCTGATATTTCACAAAAACATGCCCACACACGCACACACAAACACACACACACACACGCTCGCACAACGAACACACACACGCACACACAAACACACACACACACACACACACACACACACACACTCCTGCTATAGTGGCACTCTGTTGCTCATCCGTGTAGAAAGGCAGCATGTGCTCAGATAAGATCCACAGCTCCATGATAAGACGCAGATGGAGAATCCTGTGGATGAAATGATAACATCCTCCTTTCTCTTCTTCTCTCCCAGAAGAACACGCGGGCGTCTCACAGAACAAATGCAAATACCAAGAAAAAAGCAGCTCTAAATCTGCGTCGACGGTCAGATTGGCTCAAACTGGAGATTATTCCTGCGATTGAAAGAGACGAAAGACAGAGAATAGAGAGAGAAAATAATCAGACAGAGCGATATGAGTATGAATCTATATGAGATACAGATGTTTTGGAGAGATTAGACAGAAGTTGTACAAGCGTAGAGTACAATGCTGTAAATACAAGAAAAAATCAATTCTATTCAACAAATGCAATATTAAAGCATCAGCCGTCTAAATGAAAAGAATAAGAATATTTTTAAGAATAATAATAAATTTTCTGTAATTATTGCTTTCTCTTTAACTCAAGTGCATTATTATAGTCATTCAGACATCTTCAATGTAAGCGGGCGACAACACAACCTGCAGAGACAAACTCCATTAACCCTTAAATCGCCCTTCAAGTGATTAATCCAACTGAGGGATGAACATTTTTTTATAATCATTAGATTAGAACACATTTCTCAACTCGGGTCACTTTTTCAAAACTCTTCACACAGTGATCACAGAATCAGTCTATGCAGGGCTGCAACTGCACATTTGCAGAGGGGTGTGTAAGATCAGTGCTGACACCCCTCAATCCACACACACACACACACACACACTAAATATAGCTGCAAGTACAGACTTAGTGACCACCAGCTGGCCATAGAAAGAGGGCGACACAAGAAGACATGGTTACCTAAAGAAGAGCGAGTCTGTAATGAATGTAGTTCAGGGGCAGTTGAGACGGAGGCACACTTCCTCCTCCACTGTGATAAATACACAACCTCAAGAGAGTCACTGTACTGTCAAATACAGCATATCATCCCGGAGTTCCAGTCACTCCATGAAACTGACAAACTGAAAATATTACTTGGTGAAGGACCTTCTTCCTCTTTAGTAGCACAACATATTTACAATTGCCACAATCTAAGAGGTACTGAGGGAACACATCCATATTATAATACTATTACAGTATTTCACAATTGCTAAAACACATTTCTTGAAACCATCACTCATTTTCTCAAAACATTAAACACAAATCCAATCTTCAAACTAAGTTCACAAAACCTCTGACTCTTATGGCAAAAATCAAACAAAGCTTTCAGATCATACACACATTAAACAATATATAAACACATACAGATCATTCATTAGACACTACATTAAAAATGGAAAACACAACATCCAGAACATGAGGTTACA
>RJVU01060930.1:89558-106960 GCA_003731715.1 Anabarilius grahami
CAGACGCGCCACTGAGACACTTCGGCTCCAGATCGGCTTTCTCTCCCCTCCACGCTTCAGCCTCAAACTCTTTCGGTGCCGACGGTTTGTTGGGGTTAAACCCTCGGTTTGCCATCGGTCCGCTGCGACTCGCCTACTCAACACCCAACTTCATTCCACCATATCTGACGTCCGGATTCATCCCATCGATGTCCCTGAGGCCGCCAGCGGACCATCCGCTCCTGCGGGACCTTCCCTACCCCAAAGAGCCCTTCAACCCCACAGTGTTTTACTCCAGCCTCGGCCACGGCAAATAACCAAAAACACAATCTCTGCTTTCATTAAACTATACAGTGTACAGAAGTGTCATGAATGGAGATGATATCGCAGTTAAAAACAGCAGCAGCACATGAGTGTCAATCCACTTGGTGCCTCTACTTATTGTTTATGTTGTATGTTTATGCATATTTGAATGTCAAATTTTGTTAATAAATCCTAAATACACTTTATTTCATTGACTATAGAAGGAACAGCTCATCATTCCCATTTAAAGTGAAATCTGCGGTTTCATCTGTGAAATATGAATCTTCACAGCTGAGAAAGTCCAAAGTTTCCTTTTCTGACAGTGATTTAGATTCACTATAGATCGATACGGCAGTCTGATCTGAACATGAGCCCTGAAGACATGAAAATGATCATTCGGTTCCTGAATTTAATGAAACGGCTGCTTGAGGAACATCTGCAGAAAGATAATGAAAATATTTCACACCACCACAAAATATTGAGAGATTTGACACTGTTACAAAAACAACTTTGTTCTTGAACATGCAGGTAAATATAGTGTTAAATGAGCTCAGATTACGCTCCAGCTCTTCAGAACTCAATTACCGTTAACACTTTGAAGGGATGCATCCAAATGTGATGTAAATCTTTTCACAGCGGGTGATTCAGTAAAAGTCAATATGTTTCAGTTCAACTATATGTGTAAAAACAGAAAATAATATTCAAATCATGTAACACTGCCAAAAAAATAAAAAATTCAACAAGTTTTTAAACACACGGCTTCAGAGGATGTTTGTCTGAACTTCAATCAGAAGAAAGGGAATTTGTGATTCATAAAGACTGAACGAGTCTGAGCAAACTTTATCCCTTATTCTACTTGACTGTAAATTCATCCGTACATTGGATTAATATACATACAGAAACGTACTAATTCATGTTTAGGAGAAGAAAAAATGACGACAAACAAAAGCAAGAAATATATACGTCAGATTGTGTCCATATGGACGGTTTAACATCATTATTTCTTGAGATTTTACTCTGATCTCATGTATAAAAATGAGTTATTAATTTGATTGCAAAACTAAAACATTTCAAATGTAGATCATTTTGATGTTGCTTTGATTCACATCCTTTAAAATTGAAATCTTTTCTCACTCAGACCCAAACACTAGCTAAACTCTACAGTAAATAATTCTACACATTAACATAATGCTTTCATTACATCACATGTGCAACAAGAATTCCTGTACAGAAACCTTTAGAAAAGTACCAGTTTTGATCTCGTGACGCCAGTGAGTTTCTGAAGTGTGAATATTTGCTGAATCATTGGCTGATTTTGAGACTGCAGCATGTGTGAAGAGTCTGTATGAAGTGTGATAATATGCTGCTCAATGGAGATAAGTGATGTTCTGTCGGGTTAATCAGGGTGTTTGATTAGGTTATGGTGCTTATATTCATCTGTCCTGTATATGAAGTCGGTGTGTGTTTGCAGACACCAGCAGGGGTCAGTGTTTCATTCTCACTGACAGAACACTGGAAACTGAGAGCTTACTGGATTTAGGATAAAGCGACACACATGTGAATTAAAGCTGCATGCAGCGATGAAAGGGCCCTCGCACCCAAGCTCACCGCCACCCGGTGGCCTTAGGAAAACAGTGAACAGTAGGCGACATGCATGTGTAACGAGGTTAAAATTGTTTTATTTCACAAGATTTTCCTGTTAATATGCATTCAATACTATTTTACAATTGTTTAAAACAGTGTTTATAAAAATACATTAAAAAGGGTCTGTAAGGAGGTGATGGTTCCCCCCCCTTTTTACAACAAAGTGGTTCAGCCCAGGCAGCCATACCTGCTGTATTGCTCTTTTAGTGGTCTTTTCCATCTTTCTCCTGAACGAAAGAGGTATGCTGTGTTCCATGCTACAGATCAGCTGTTAGCATTGGTTGAAAATAATGCACACACAGAAATACACAATGTTTAAGTTTTTATTTATTTTGTTAGTTATTCACAGATGTAAGATCATATATATTTAACATACATGTTTCATTGTTGTGGATTGGTATATTTGGGATTGTTATTTTTATTGGCAGTGTTACTGATGTGTGAGCTGAGGCTGCCGTGAAGGCCTGTCTATATAAAAATACATTCTCTATGCAGGTATGCACTGACGAACCATATTTTTGTGTTTTTAAGCTTATACTGTAGTGTTTTATGCTCTGCCCTGTATAAGTTTAAGTGTACGGAGTTACTGCGATTTTTCCGTTTCTGTCTTTCCCTTCTGTCTTGGTCTCCTTTTCCGTCTTTCTCCTGAACGAAAGAGTGTTACTGATGTGTGAGCTGAGGCTGCCGTGAAGGCCTGTCTATATAAAAATACATTCTCTATGCAGACCCAATCTGGCGATCTCCTGTCGTTCTTCATTCATTCCAAACACAACGCAGACCACAGAAGCATACGGTTACACATGTAAGCGAGTAAATACAGGAGAATTATGGCAAAGTCATTTCAAAGTGCCCCACTTCCGGCTGCCAACAGGTGGCGCTTTGACTGTAACTGAATAATGCCATGAAGATGTGTTCAGGCCAGGACTGTTATCAAACCTGTGAAGTTTGGAGCAGATCAGCAGGCTTGGGAGGGTTACTTTAAAAATGTATTCCATTTCGGTTACAAATTACTTCATAAATAAATTATTCAGTAACGTAATCCAAGTACCACAATATGAAAGTAATGTAATCTGATTACTTTTGGATTACTTCAAGGTCATTATATATATAGATAGATAGATATAGACATAGATATAGATAGAAAGAAAGAAAGATTTTTTTGGGGAAGGGGGGGGTAACTTTACTATAAATAAATAAATAGCATTTTTAAATTTAATTTTAATTATTTCTTCTCAGTTTCTGCAAGTTTTTAAATGTTACACGTTCCATACTTTTGAATGGGTCTCAACAATAAAAATACCTATTGCAATATTATTATCCTTGTTGTTGTTTAGAGCCTAAAAATATAAAAGTGACATCAGATCATAACCAAACTGAAACATTTTTGTTTATGTTTGTTCTGCTTTAATTTTAATGTTTAGCATTTTGGTTACTTTTAAAACCTATTAAAACTAAGCAATCATGTCTGATTTCCACAGCTTGGGAATACACAGCCCTGAATATATACATGTAAAGGGCTATTCAGACATCTAGTGGCTACTGTATGGTATTACAGATTATTTTTTACTCTTTTGATAAAGAAAGTGTTTTTGTAGCTGGAAGGCAGAGTTTCCACTGTACAACCATGTTGTTTGCATTTTCATCTTTGAAAACAAAATAGCAGCGAAATTTCCATGAATTGAAAGTGTTTTCCCCGCGGGCAGCATCGTTTCAACTAGCAGCAGTGATTCGATCTGCGTCTGAGGAGATTGTAGACGGGTGCTTAATATGTGTTATTATGGCAAAATAATGGCTTATTTAGTTTTAAATGAAATGATTGTAATCCTGATAGTATCCCCCCTTTTTTCAAAAAGTAACTGTAATCTGATTACGTTTTTAAAGTAACTAACAAATTACAGTTACTGGATTTTTGTATCCTGATTACGTAACGCCGTTACATGTATTGCATTACTCCCCAACCCTGCAGATCGGACATTGTTACAACTTCCTGTTTTGTGGCATTAATCACAAACATTAGCACTCAGCCAAGTGTTGCGTGATTTAACGTGTTTCTACTATGTTTGGTAATTCGTGGCATAATGAAACGTGTTTCTGGGAGTGAATTACAGTGTAAAGCGTACCATTTCCTGTTGCCAACAGATGGCGCTATGACTAACTGAATATTGGCATGTAGATGTCTTCAGGCCAGGACTCTTATCACACATGAAGTTTGGGGCAGATCCGACATTGTATAGCCGAGTTCCTCTTTCATGGCAAAACATCAAACTTTGTCAGTCCGCCACGGACACACACTTCAGCGAAAACTCAAGATCCTTTCAGATTAGATTAGACTGACCAAATATGATGTTGATCTGATTAAAGCTCCAGGAGGAGTTCGTTAAAGTACGTCTGGAAATAGCAAAAACTGCAAAAATTTTTACATATACATGTGTATATATATATATATATATATATAAGTAAAATGAAAGTCCTTTTAGGTGATGTATTTTCTCTGTATAGCTGCAGTACTGTTCATTACTGGCAGGCAGAATAATAGTCTTTTTGCCTGTTTTCGGCTGATGTCAGTAGTTTTACAGAGGAAAGCTGTAGAAAGTATTGATGATGGTGAAGGCAGCGCATCAGAAGTGAAGGTCGTAGTAAGAAAGGAAGAAGTTGAAGATCAAGAGGACAGAAGCAGTGAGGGTGATGGAGAGATGAAGAATATAAGTCACAGATTGTTGTGGAAGTGAGCACAATTCTGAGACATAAACTCACAATTACTAGAAAAAAAAAAGTTTTTGTATTTTATTTAGTGGTGGAAACGGGCTTCCATACCTATAAGAGCCAATGGCTCCTTCATGGTGTTTCCCGCGGGAGCTTCTGTGTGATGTATGCGGCCATGACGTGCACGGCACACGACACTATGATGACACCTCAGGGTTTCACAGATGTAAACACAAGAGGCAAGAAAGGGTTAAAAGCATCTTAAAACTTCTGGTTTCATGAGCCTATATGCTCTTTTCAATAAAATTCATGCAAAAGTTAATAAAGTTAATACCACCCAATGGTATTAACAATGTATCTTACAAAGTAACATGATGTGACCTTGCTGTCCCCACCTCAAGCCCTTGAATTTAACCTGGAAAGTCCTAGAAAGGTCCTTGAAGTTGAAGTTAATCAAGGTGTGGGAACCCTGTGTTTTATCAATATGTTTCTGCGTTGGGCTAACACATAAACCATGACTGTGTGTTTTCCACCGAGCTGTGGGCTAGGTTCACTAACAAAAACACAAAACAACTCATTTCCTCTCTGAGTCTTTATTTTTAGAGCAGAGCACCATCATTATTGATGATCAAGCACTGTATACTGTCCTGTTTCCAGCTGACCGGCTCATCTGACCAATCACCGCAGATTCACAATGAATCATTTGAGAGTCGTTGAGCAAAAAAGGTAAAAATAAATGCATATAATAAGACAATGAAAGTGTTTTTTGACCTTGCATGCTTGTAAACCTGTTGTTGGAGACTCCCAAAACAAAATAGGAATCTTTCAAATGCCATAATAGGGGCACTTAAAGTCAGTCACATCGACTCATTTATAAACCGATAAAGCCGGAAAGAATCAAGCATAAAAACATCACACTTCATTTTAATTTCATTAAAAATGTTCAAAACAAAAACACCTTGTTTTGAAGCATAAGGAGTGAGTGACGGATCAATGAAGATCTGAGGAAAGACAAGTTCAGTGCAATGATTTTTGTAATGCTAATACTTGAACTTCAAAGAATTTTAACCCAAACTGACTGGGTTTCTAGAGAGCAAAGGTTTTGAAGACTTAAACACAAAGTGTGTAAAATAAACTTAAAAGAATTTGATGATCACTAGTGATAGTATTTTATTCTGTTGTCATCATTCAGGTTTGATTTCAGCTTTAATGTACTTTTTTTTAACAAAGCAGCTGTTTCAGTTAGTGTATATTCTTTGACTCTAATCCCACACTGAAGGGTATCCCATCAAACAAGTGTTTTATTGGTGCAAAGATGAGTAGGCTATGTGTATTTTGTACATTATTTGCAACTGCTTTTTATCACTTAATTAGAAGCACCACAATTTTAATATTGTGTCTTCTGTTAGATAGTGACCACTGAACAGACATTTAGACATTTTAAAATGCAGAGTATTAAATAAGTATATAGCAAATACGTCACAAGTAGACAAGTGGTCAAGTGCAAAGACTGTGTGTGTGTGTATTTGGACAGGGCGAGTGTGTGCTAGCCCATTTATTGCATAAATTAAGTTATTTTATCATAGTGATAATTGGGATCACACTTGAGATCTTTGTGCCAAATTTGTCCATGAAGGTACAATTAAAGGCTGCTTTAAACCCCATCAATGAATCTGAGATCTCTTCAAAGACTCATGAGTGGAGAGAAACTAAATTACACACTAAATATGAAAAGAAATTAAAAAGCGTTATGATGTACATACAGGAATGTTTACAGTTAGTATTTATCTTCCAGAAACCGAAGATCAGGAAGGCTAAAGACCCGGACGGTCTCACCTGTCATCCGTCTTCACACGGATCTTCATCAGATCTCTGGAGCCGTGAACTTCATCATCCCAAGACCACAGAGTGAACGATACAGGTCCTGAAGCTCTTTGCTGACAGTCTGTGGATGATGAGGGTCAACATGGATTATATCTGGACTAACCCCGGACTTTCCTGTCTGAACTTCAGCTCACCACCATCTGGAGGCTGAACAGCGGAGCTGATTCACGTGGACTTGAATGTTCCTGTCGGTGTTAAACCGAGCAGTGAGGTTCATCACGTGTTTCTCTCTCTCTCACACACTCACACTCTCACACACACACACACACACACACCTCTAAGAACAAAACAAGCTTTTTCTTTCAAAGCTACTTTTCCCAGTGATTAGCGGAGTAACGCGGTGATCTCTGGTCACTTTAGGACACTGTCGAGCGGCTCGATCTGATATTCAACACCATCACTGATCTGACTGGATGAGCTGGACGATGACATCACTGTCTTCTACAGAACTGCTTTATAGATGAAATTAACTTAATTGATGATCTTCACACCAGAACTGAATCAACACGGAACCGACTTCATCCCAAATCAACTTAATCATTGAATCATTACTGCTATCACTGTAAAGCTGCTTCGAAACAATCTGTACTGTATAAAGCACTTTATAAATAAAGGTGACTTGACTATTATTATTATTATTATTATTATTAATCACATATTGTCAGAAATTAAGCACTTTTTGCTCAAGGCGTCACCTGAAGATCAGAGGATCAAAAACACTCCAGCAGATCCAGGACATGTTTCAGTTTCTCTTTTATAAAATAGATGCTTTTAAACTCGTTTTGCATATATATCGCTTTAGTAATTTTGGCCTTTTTACAATTTACGTTAAATAACATTATGAAACCAAGAAAAACTCTGAAGAAAAGAAACTCACAAGTCAACGTCAAAGAAACAGAAGCTGTAAATGAACTTTAAAGCACTTACACCAGAGGAGGTAGAAATCTAAAATAAAAGATGAATCAACAAAAACATTCAAAGTTACAGTTATTCAGTTTAAACATGTTTTTAAAAGGAAACCGTTTTAAGAACACAAAATTAACATTAAATATTCCCTGTGGTCACTAACACACGTTTACAGGTCTTCACTCCGTCAGGCCTTGTGTGTTTTGTTCGTTTTGAACGACACCTGTAAGACTCGCTCTCCGAGCCGGAAGCCGTTCAGACTGGCGATGGCGACGGCCGCCTCCTCGTAGTTGCTCATGGTGACGAAGCCGAAGCCTTTGCACTTCTCTGAGCCGAAGTCTCGTATGACCTTCACGTTCATCACGGCGCCGAAGGGCCCGAAGATCTGCCAGAGGACGCTCTCGTCTGCGTCCGGCGCAAGATTATATACAAAAATACACCAGCCGGCGGCATGAGCCGGGAGACGGACGCCTGCGAGACCGCTGACCGCATCGATGGACACGGGCGAGAATCTGCGGACAAAACAAACAAAAGAGTTTCAGCTGAAGAACTGAAATGAAGACAAGCCACCAAACTAACATGCCCAGCAATTATGATCTTTAAAAACAATTAGTATTCAATCAACACTGCGTTTCAGGGTTTCATGAATATTTAAGCGGTTTGATGCAGATTTCAGCATCATCTCTGTTCACAGTTCCGAAGAAACTGTTTGACTCGCTCTTGTAATGTAAAAGTTTAAAATGACGTTTCCATTATAATCAAGGAGATGCAGACAGTGTGAAAACATCTTCATACAGTCCAGATGACTTCAGAGATCCTTCGTCAGAGTTCACTGGGTCCAAACACACGTAACACAGAGACGTGAAGCGAGATGTACATGATCGTGACCGGTTCAGTGATTATAAGATTTCTCGCTCTGTGTATAAATGATTTACAATTTGGGTAATAGTTTTTTATTCTGCTCAGAAGACTAATGCGAAGTTCAGCTACACATTTACTGAGAAACATGAGCGGAAGTCTTCGAAAGCTGCTCTCTTCAAAACCAACATGACTTATACCGTTTAAGAAAAGTTTGTAGTGTCACAATCAAATAAATAGTAATATTTTTCTCAATAGGGATGTGCAAAATGCCAAACCATACCCGACTACTCTGTGAAGCCATAAGCTATGCTGTCAGACTCTGATCAGGTGGTTTCTTATGGATGCTAATGCAGATTAAAATGGTGAAATAATCATGTTGCAAAAGAAAGTCGACAGTCCAGTGTAAGACGCTCTCAGATGATAGACTCATTTAGAGATTTCACAGCAGCTCAAAGTAACGTACCTCTTGACTCCATACGACGCGTTGAGCAGGTTGTCCAGCCTGAAACACACACACACACACACAGTGAAGTCCAGCTCAGATTGATCCAGCTCCAGCGCAGCGAGCGAGTCCGTACCTGAACCTCTGGGCCGGACGCATCAGTCTGCTGTCCAACACGAACGCTGGGCTGCTCTTCTGACTGGGATTGTTGGCGAACTTGACCGTGATTGGCTCGGTGGAGCCCGGCGGTTTCTGTGCGTTCAGCCCTTTAATGGCCTCCTCGGCCTCCGTGCGCCGGTCGAAGCGGATGAAGCCCACGCCTCTGGACACGCCTGAACAACACAAACACAATCCAGTCACAAACACACACACACACACATTATAAATAAATATACACACACACAATAGTTTTGCTGGCAGATACTGGGGTGATAATTTTGCTCAAAAATGATCAACTTTCTTGAATATTAACTCCAAACATTTCCAAATGATGTGTTTAAAATAACACAAAGAGGCTGTATCGTCACAGAGGAACAACAGTCGAGCTCATGTTTGGATTTATTACAGTTCGTCACCGGAGGTTTGTCGCACGAGCGGCTCGTGAAGGAACAGACTGGCTGAACGACACGTTCATTTGAGCAGAATCTCAAACTCAAACTGTCTGTTCTCAATGTCAGTGTCAGTAAATCAAGTGAACTCGTTTGCGGTCATTCTGAACGAGCAGCACAAACACCAGCGGCGCTCCGGCTCACCCGTGATCTGATCCACCAGGATCCTGGAGGTGATGATGCGGCCGTACGGAGAGAAGAGCTGGTCCAGCTCCATCTGCGTCATGGTTTTCGGGAGACCGCTGACATACAGGTTCGCGTCACGGATGGAGGCGGAGCTCGGGCGAGCAAAGGACACCTGGAAAACACACAAACTCACTGTGAGGGGCAGATGAGGGAGACAGACGGAGAGACGGACAGACAGATGGACGGATGGATAAATGGACAGACAGAAAGATGTAAAGACAGATTCGTCCTACCTTGATGGTTTTGGCCTGCAGTCTGAGCCCATTTAAAATATTGATGGCTTTTTCTGCATCTTGGGGCTCCACATAGTTCACAAACCCGTAACCCAGACTCTGACCTACACACACACACACACACACACACACACACACACAGGTTTGCTCTGCTATCTTAGTGGGGACTCTCCATAGGCGTAATGGTTTTTATACTGTATGAACTGTACATTCTCTCCTAAACTAACCATCACAGAAAACTGCATTTTTAATAAAACATTGTTTAGTATGTTTTTAAAGCCATTTTAAATATGAGGACTCATGATATACAAATTTGTGTCCTCATAAATCACACACACACACACACAAACTCTTCACATTCACTAAACACATAAACACATAACTGACTGTTTTTACATGAATACTCACCAAGACGGATATTTTGACATGTTTTGTGTGTATGTGATAGACCCGAAGCGCCAGGGCCGGATCCAATTCTCCGTCACAGATTATTGTGCTTTTAATAAGTCTCTTTAAGCACGTCCTGCTCTATATCTTCTCTAGATCTGTTACTAACGATTATTTTGACGATCGGTTAATCTATCGATTACACTGGCCGGACGTCGTCTGCTTCAGAGATAAAATGCTCTATTTATTATGTTTTCTGATGAGCAGAGTTCAAATGACTATTAGACAATTGATTGGCTACGGTTGCCAAGATTTTCCAAGATATAGAGCGATTTGCTCAGCAGATGTAAGCTTTTTATGACTGCATCACCCATGAAGAATAACATGAAGCCATTAATATCATGTACGACACCAGCTTCAGATCACATCATTCACTGTTTTGCCTAAAAAGCAGGTACTGTTCAAACCCAGGCATAGATTTATTCATAGATCCAGTAAAAGATGTATTTTAGTAATTTCTTCCCTTTATTACTCACTTATCCTACACCATTCCTAAGGTCAAAGGTCATATATACTGACCTATAGCATATCTTGAAAACTAGAGCCAATTAACAACGTTAAGCATCATTTTCATTCTCAGTAATTAAAGTTTGACTACATTTTTCAAAAGCATTTTGGCTGTAGGCCAGCATTACTATTTTTTGTTTAAATTGGAATAAAAATTGATCACAGTAAATAATCATCAGATCGCTCAGCTCTAGCTCAAAATATACATTCGAATTGAACACAAATGATTCACTCCTTTGAAAGAGTCGCTTAAAAACGTGACGAAGCAACATTAAGTGCTGCTGAACCACCTGTGATTTTGTCCCGCACGATCTTGCAGGACTCGATGTCTCCGATGCTGCCGAACAGACTCTTCAGCTCGTCCGGCGTCATGTTCTGCGGGAGGTAGTTGACGATCAGGTTGGTTTTGCTGTCGTCTACAGGTGACATGCAGCTCAACTCGTCACATGACTTCATCTCCATAGCGCCGATCACCTGCTACAGACACACGTGACCAAAACAGGAAGTGACAAATGAATGTGAGGCGGAGCTGAACGTCAGTCGCAGAACAAACGAGTGTGTTTGAGCTCATTACCATCACATTAAACATTCAAACAACATCGTCACGTGCCACATCTGAACACTGAAGATTAGAGAGCTCAAGAGCAAAAAACTAAGTTGTGAAACGTGAAAAATCACGGTATTGCTATTACAGCTCTAAAATGTCTAGGTAAAAAACTACTTTTTCCCCTTGGAACACAATATATTTATTTCTAAGCAACATAGAATATTTGGAAAAGTAGTAAACATGTATTTTAGGTTAAATAATTAAAATAAATAATTGAATTCTTCTTAATCAAATAAAATAAATTCAGTCAATTAAGTGAGCCTAAACCTGCAGCTCAACAATAATTAGAGCAGAAATTTTATTATTTTCTGTAAAAAAAGTTGCTTAAGTGAGTTAAGCATGTGATCAGCTAAAGAAGTTATTAATAGTTATAATAAAAATATTAAAAAATATTAATAATTATATGATATAATCATGTTATTTCTATATAACAGAACAGTAAGATTACAATACTAATATTTATGGTGAAAGTGTAACATTAAATATAATCTAAAAATAATTACTATTGAATTTGAAGTGATTAATTAGTAATTAGTTCATTTACTAATAGTTCTTGTGATCTTAAGAAGGGCTTAATTACAAACAATTAACTCATTCATCAGTATGAATTAAACTCATCAGTATTAATTTATTAAAACTGAACCAACATTAATCAGATCACACATTTCTCAAACTTCACACGGTTCATAACCTTCATCTGAACCACTGAAACACTTCATGACTCGAATCTACTAGCAGAGATTCACACACACTCACACACACACGCACACTCACACACACACTCACACTCACACACACTCTAAAAACACCATCAGTTCATTAACATGTTTATAATTCACACAGTTCATAACCTTCATCTGAACCACTGAAACACTTCATGACTCGAATCTACTAGCAGAGATTCACTCACACACACTCACACACTCACACACTCACTCACACACTCACTCACACACTCACTCACACACTCACTCACACACTCACTCACTCACTCTCTCACACACTCTCTCACACACTCTCTCACACACTCTCTCACACACTCTCTCACACTCACACACTCACACACTCACACACTCTCACACACTCTCACACACTCTCACACACTCTCACACACACTCTAAAAACACCATCAGTTCATTAACATGTTTATAATTCACTGCAGTTCATGTTATTGATCAATGTTGAACGGATCTAAAGAAAACACTCGTGTAGGTGTTCAGACACATCTAATAATTGATAGTTTGTTTTTTTTTAGATTCAGAATATATAAATATTGTGTTACTGTAGAAATGCAGCAAGTTTCTGTCTTGTTCAGTTTTGTATGATAGGCTTTAAACTAAAGTTGATCAGTTTAGAAGAGTGTAAACGTGAATCGGCCTGTTTGTGTCTGAATGAGAAATTAATTCAAGTAAAGTGAAAGATTTTAATGCACTTTGTGCCAAAACAACGAGTGATCCAGTTTAGCTCAGACTGATGCTGGGGTCAGATTTGAGAACGTGACAAGTATTCTGAAATGAGTAAAACAAACATTATAAACTGGTTCACGCCATCGGAACTTTTTTAAACTTTGAAAGGCTTTCAAGAGTTGAAATAGTATGACGTCACGACCCCTCGTTTGCTGGAATCACGTGATTTGGAGATTGATACGCGCTCGAGCCACTGATTCATAAGTGTCTGGAAAACATTTACCAGGAACTTGAGTATCAGCAGCCTTTAAAAACAGCTGTAGACAATTAATGCAAACGGCAAACTTCTGTAGCCGGAACTACACAAACTACAGGAGAAACAAGAACTCGCGAAACACCATCAACGACGACAAACTCAGACACGATACAGACACTGATTCTCCGTGTGTAAACAAGTACACAGGGAACTGAACTAGTGTCCATTGCTTTCCTCAAACTCTCAAAACTGTAGAAATATAAATAGTGTAAATGTATGAAAACTAAAACCCTTTCTCACAAACTGAGATCTAATTAAACAGTTTGAAACTGGCGTTTGCCGCTTATTATTTTAACGAGAAAACACACAAATTAAAACGCATTTCTTACCTGATTTCTCTTTATAAATCACCGGTTTGCATTGATCAGCGTGCGCGCACGTTAAGGTGGGCGATGGCGGGAAACTGCGACTCTAAGAAGACTGGCATGTGAACGAGCCAATCATTGAGCCTCCTTACATTTCCCTCACACGCTATTGGACAATGTGAAGCCCGAGGGCGGAACCTTCGTGAACCAGCAGGTGCGGCGGATCAAGGTGTGATGAGCGCGCGCATTTAGTCATATCATACTGCAGTGCACGAGTATGTGATTGTGTGCAATATTCTGAATCAAAGGAAATATTTATTTCAAATTAAAAGACACAAGCATGGAGAAAAGTGAAGCAGTCATGTCTCTCGTGCACGCGCCGCGTCACTCCGATCCCTCGCCCAACAAAATGTTAATAAACTAGACTTTGTTTAACTGTTAAAATGTATTAACATTTATTTTATTAACATTACATTTTAAAACATAACATCAAATAACAGCATTAAAACGTTCAAATAGAGAAAATAAAAGTGCAATTATATTATCACTTTTTGCATTATAATTTATTATATATACGTTATAAATTAAATATTATTGTTGAGGGTTTTTTTTAAGCGACCATTATTTTAGAACGTTTCCCCTTATTGTTTTCATGGCGACACGTCATGCTCACGTCACGTGACGTCACACAGCGCAGCCACAATAACGCTGACAGATGTAACGCTTTTATTTCGTTTCTCTCTTATTTATCCAAAATATTCACAAACTTGATTACCGTGTCATCAACTATATGATATTCCGATTCTCAAATATGTGTGAGTGAGTGTGTTTAACATTTATTTGTCCAATTCAATGCATATTGTATGCATTACATTTATTGTTAAATAGACAAAATCACTGGTAAAAAAAACACACCTTAGTATTGATATTTTTATTTGAGTATTGATACTTTTGATACTCTGCTAGAGCAGGTCAAAGGTCAAAGATTCCTGTGGTGGATTGTGCTCGAGCTCAACATGAGAGTCAGCAGGTGTAGTGACTCTGAGAGAGAGAGAGAGAAGAGCATTCTGGGAAAGTGTTGATAATCAGAGCCAAGAGAATCCAGTGTTTGTGAGATCGCAGGAGAATCTCTCCAATGAGTTTAAAGCTTAAAGGCTTCCGTACATCCGTCTGCAATGACCTCTGGGATTTCTGACGGCTCGATTCTCTCACGGCTGCACTTTCAGACAAACTCTCGTGAACTTCCCGAAGCACTTCCATGCCGTCGTTTTGAAGTGCACTTAACTTGGTCAAGTGTGCGAGGGAAGAGTGTTAGACCCTCGACCCCTTGACTTTGACCGAGGGAGTGAGTCTTCAGGCAGATCCACAGACCACAATGCAACAGCAACAACTCGCACTCAGTTTACCCACATGTGATCATCGGCTCCGGATGTTCCGCATGTGTTCCGCCAGCAGCGGGCGCTCGTGAGCATGACGTACATCAAGAGAAGGAGACGGAGGGAAGTTAGTGAGGGAAGGGCATTACACTGGCATTCGTGCGTCCTCGATGTCAAGAGCAGATCCAGTCTTTATCTGCTTGTGTTCAGAAGTGAATTGAACTTCAGGCTTCAGTTCCGTTGTGGAAAGGGAACATTTTGGAGTCTAAAAAGCACATCCATCCATCATAGAAATAATCCACACGACTCCAGGGGTTAATAAAGACATGAAAGTGATGCATTTCTGTAAGGAAATTTCCATATTTAAAACTTTATAAATTCAAATAACTAGCTTCCGGCGGACGGCCGTACACATACTGATCAAGTCGACTTACGCCACGGGAGTGACCCCTGACCCGATGTAAGACGAGATGAAGGAGAATCGTGAGATCAGACGTCTCTCGCGGTTCAAACAAGGGGCAGTCGTGGCCTAATGGATAGAGAGTCGGACTTGTAACCCAAAGGTCATGGGTTCGAGTCTCAGGTCCGGCAGGGATTGTCGGTGAGGGGAGTGAATGTCCAGCGCTCTCTCCACCCTCAATACCACGACTGAGGTGAGACCCTTGAGCAAGGCACCGTACCCCCAACTGCTCCCCGGGCGCCGCAGCAATGGCTGCCCACTGCTCCGGGTGTGTGTTCACGGTGTGTGTTCACTGCTGTGTGTGTGCACTTGGATGGGTTAAACGCAGAGCACAAATTCCGAGTATGGGTCACCATACTTGGCCACATGTCACTTCACTTTCACAAACTCAAGCTCCTCTTCTCTTATATCGAAATCCTCCAACATTTCTCTTTAAAAATAATCATTATAGATTATAATCCGTTATAATTTTGTTTTGCTCTCTCCTCTGCGCTTCCACGTTCATCATTGCGTCATGCGTCGGGTCAGAGGTCACGCAAATCGATGCGTACGGCCGTCTGCAGGAAGCTAGTTATTATAGGTAATAAAGTTTTAAATATGGAAATGTTCTTATAAAAACACATCAATTCACTTCTGAAGGCCTTTATTAACTCCCTGCAGTCGTGTGGATTATATTCATGATTCAAAATCTCGTCTCCCATTATAAAGCTTGGAAGAGCCAGAATTTTTTTATTGTTTTATCTTATGCAATTAATTTGATTACAATAATAGTTAATTGACAGCCCAAGTTTTTATACCCTGAAAGTGTTTGATTTGTTTTGAACGTCGCTGTAGAAAACAGATTCGAGGTTATGAACTGATATCAGAGAAACTTCAAGCAAATCGTTTTCCAACATTGTGACAAAGTCTGTTTATGAATCACAACTTTCAGCCCGTCACAGAGAAAAAAATACTTTATTATGAGTTAATTATACTTTTTCTAAAAAATTCAAAACTAGATAGATTTACTGCATAATGTTTGTCTTCACAGACTGTATTTTTAATAAAAATATAAAAATTCATTTTTCTGCTCTGGTAGATTGATTCACTTGTTTTGGACTAAAAAAGTAAAAATTAAACAAGTTTCCCCCAGATTGCCTGAATCATGTCAGTAAAAGCACATTTCTCTGAGCGTGTTTATATCAGAGCGTTTAAAGCAGAACGCGTGTGACCGTGAGAGAAAGTGGGGAAGAATTAGGGAACGATTTCACGACTTTGCATCATTCAGTCTAGAGACCAGAGAAAGATGTGCGAGGAACACGTGTCTGAACGAGACTTTCCTGTCTCAACATTACCCGTGTTTAACGTCTTCATGTTTTCGAAGGCGAGTTTATGTCACACATCTTGGCCAATGGTCAAGAAGTTCATTGATAAAAATGTAGTTTATTTCGCATGTATCTCTACATTTCTACATTAAAATTTCAATATGACTTTCTCATTCCAATATTCCTCCTCTGGTTTTATAACATGACCTTTGACATCAACAACTAAAGATTGTGTTTTCATGTTTTCTCCTCCCTTTTAAAGGTCGAAAAGCCTGCTTATATTTATAGGCTTCTTTAGATTAACATAAAGCTGATGTAAATCATTATAACATAAAGACGAACACTTCAACAAAACTGCAACATTAATGTCTGTATTGTGACTGAGTGTCTCTGTTTCATGAAGCGCAGCAGCGCCATCTAGTGTTTCACAGCGCTTGCCTCATCTGACCATCTCTTTCCTTTTGTGACTCATAACAGGTGAAATTCTCCAACAGAGAAAACAATGCAGGGCTGGACTTGATTATGATTAAATCAAGCTATTATTTTGTTCTGTGGACTGTGTGAGCATCTCTTATGTGAATTAGTTTTATGATTCCTCTTATTTTGTTAACATCATTAATATTTCGCAAATTCTGCAGTGTTTATCTTATAAGAGCACACTTTTATCTTTAAATTTGAGAAACAACGATCTAATATTTGCCATAAAGGGGGTTGGGCTTTAGAGGGAAGTTCAGTGATTGGATGAAATCTGAACAGACTCTAAGCCAATGGGCGACGGGCACTCTCCTATAAACACAGAGTGTGCAGACTTTAGATTCAAGATTCAAGAGTTTTATTTGTCACATGCACAATTATATAGAGCATATATAACCAGCAGTGAAATGAGAGTCAGGTCCGCTCCATGGACAGTGCAATTATTAAAGAA
>RJVU01060930.1:112114-126088 GCA_003731715.1 Anabarilius grahami
TCTTGCACAAAGGCTTCAACAAGTGTGAACCTGGGACATATGAATTTGTCAAAGCCAAAAAACTGAGAAGTCTTGTGCTGCTGGACTGTTTGTCCTTTCCAATGTGATTGACCATTTCTTCTGTGATGACTTTCTCTGCGTCCTCTTTCTGGAAACCTCCCTGCATTATGTTAAATGCATGAAATGTTTTTGATATTTTCTTGTGTTTCTTTTCAATCTCCTGCCTTTTCTGAGCAAACTTCTCCTTCTCATCTGGTAAGAGCTCCAGTTTCAGCTTCACGTGGCCTGGCGCTCGAACAACGCTCTTCTTCACAGCATTAATAATGATGAATGCAGGACGGTCAGTTCGATCAGAGCGCTGAAGCTTTGACAGTTTCTTTAATAAGTAGCGTAGTGGTTTATCATCCTTGTGATCCAACAGGAGAAGCACAGGTTTTTTGTGTGTTTTATATTTATTGATCAGTTTGTCTGCCCTATCTTCAGTCTCTTTTCTAAACTCTTTATTCTCTGTAATCTCTGTTGTGAATGGTTCTGTTGTGAATGGTTCTGTTGTGAATGGTTCTGTCAGGATTTCACAGGTGAACTCTTCCCTCAGGTCCTGCAGTACCTCCCTGACTACTGCTGATCCGCTGCTGTCTTTGTGGTACAACAGCTTTATGGTTTTAACTTCCCACTGGCTTTTTCTCTGTAGTCGGATCTGTTGCAGCAGTTTTTCCTTGAATTGTCTGATTTCCTCTTCAGAGAGTTTGGAGTCAAGAATCATTGTGTCGTTTAGACTGAAGTCTGCAGTGCTGCAGTTCAAAATGATCACAACTGGAGTTTGAGTATCGATTCCTCTGTTATGTATTTCTTCAATCAGGTTTTCCCAGAGATCATTCTTGATAGGCAGATCATTGTCCATCTTTTCCTTGGTGTCTAGTAGCAGCAGCACAGTTTTCCGATCTTGTTCTGCATGTTTCTCTTTAGACAGCAGAAAAAGGTCCACCACTTGTTTCGACAGCTTTTTGGTGTCTAAGTCAGAATCGATCACTCTGGCACACCTGAGATCTTTCCGGAAATGCCAAAGCACCTGCATGGCGAGGGTTGATCCTCCACTGCCAGGCTGGTATTGTAAAGAAACATCAGTGATGAGACAGCTTTTTTCTCTTTTTTCCTCAATTAACTGTATTAAATCATTAAAGCCATCCCTTTCCACCAGTTGTAAGTTTGTTGATTTGTCAAAATTCGGCCATGTTGGTGGGGCTCCTTGGAGAAAGTCAACCTCATACTGTCTAGCTCTGTCTGGATTTATCTTTGAGTCAACAGTCTCAAAGATATTGGACCATACAATGTCGAGGCATGATAGTGAATCTCTAAGTTCAGTTGGAACTGAGATTGTTTTACTGGGATTGCATGAAGGTAATTGGTACATCATTAATCCTGTTTTATTTTCTCTTATTGCAGTTAAAATAGAGATCTTTGTGTGACAGCAGTGTCAAAAATTGTTGATAAATTCCTGTGTCCTTTTTCCAGAGCTGTGGAGACAGAAAAGATGAAGAATGGGATAAGTATATTTCTAATGCCAGAATGAAGACAAGTAATGGCTGGATAAAAACAATAACAATGATAAAAAATAATAATAAAATAATGGAAGGTTTGCTGAGTGAGAGCAAAATGTCTCGGGTTATGCATGTAACCATGGTTCCCTGAGAAGGGAATAAAGACACTGCATCCTAGGACAGTCCGTGACGTCGCTAGCAGTGCGACCATGAGTAAATAAAGGGCACCTGGAGTATACGTCATCAGTGTCACGGAAAGAAAGGCAGATGCAAGTGCAAGTTTAAACTTCTCATTTATTGAGCTTCACACACAAGAGATCGGTCAGCAGACATGCAGCAGACAACAGGAGAGTGGTGACGCAGGGACTTCGACGGGCCGCCAGGAATCCAGTGAGGGGAGATCGTGAAGGGAGTCCGTGAGCGTGAAACCAACGTGAAGAATCCAATGAAGAACAGATAACAGGAACACGACGCCGAGAAAACTCCAATCCGGGAATGAACACACGAGCAGAACAGGAAACAACACAGAGGACTCCAAACAACAATCTGACAACATGAGACGAAAGACAGGGCATTAAATAGGCTGGTTGGTGATATACAGCTGCCGCTGATCAGACAATCAGTGGCGACGCCCACATGAAACAATTAACATGACGAAACACACACACAGACACCAGAATGAGACAGCGAATCACCAACCGTGACAATCAGCTTTTATTTTACTTTATTTATTTATTTATTTTGCCTAAAGGAGACATGAGCAGTCAAGCCCCAAGCATGGCAATGAGATGCATGTATGGTTCTCCTTGTCATGTGTAACCTGAGACGTTCACTTTCAAATGGGAACTCGCACTGCGTCCTATGACACCATAAGGAATGAAATGGCACTGCCGAGGGAATGACTGACTAATTGGCTGCCAAAACCAGGATCAATGGAATTAAAACCTGGAGTCAGTCGGCACTGATAGCCTTATAGGAAGTGTGCCGACAAATGCTATTGCGCTATAGGCGACCCAAATTTGAGCCCCGGCTCACAGACCTTTCCTGATCCCATCCCCACTGAGTCTAATAGCAACACTGTGTAACTTTTTTGTGTTCAAAATGTGCAACATTTATATAATGATTAGGGGTGTTTGATTCCAGGTTTTTTGGAATCGACTCCATTTACTGTACATCAAAACAGGGTCGTAAATAGCCAAGATGACAGTCCTTACACACTTAATTTATTTTTCCCCAACGCGAAGCCTTAAAATCCCCTCATTAAAAAAACACCTGTCCAAATTAGCCCAATTTAAAGATGACTTGATGAGTAGACTATCAATGTTGTTAATTGCCGATACCTAATTTTACTGAGAGAAAAGTCTCGAAAAACATCTGTGGGCGAATATTCTGTCAGAATTACAAAAATGAAAAAGCAGGGATCCTTTAATGAATTCATCTCATTATAATGGTCGGGGGATGGCGCTAAACGCACATGATCATTGTCTTAAAAGTGCTTGGACACGAGACTTAAAGATACTAAAATTAATAAAATACATAAATGCATACAGTGTACACGTATTAACATGTTTATTGTTGATGTGAGTTTTTTTATTATTTTTATGAATGGTTAGTTTAATGAACACGGTTAACTATGGAAAATCAAATCTATATTCATTGCAATAATATAAGCTACCATCAATACTAAAGCTAACACGGAGGTATGTGTAATTACAAACTGAAGTCACTATGACTGCCATCTATTTCTAAAGTAAGCTACATAAATGTATGTAACAAAGTTTCTGCGACAGTTCTCTGACACGATTCGTCAGTGTCTGAATTCATCTCTTCATTTCGTTCACTCCTTGCTTAGTGCACTTAACCAGACATTATGCACTTAACTGCCATGCATTATGTAGGCTATGGATTCGAGAATCAATAAACAAGTGAGCGATTCGGGACACAGCAACAGAGTCGACACCGAGAGTCGATTCCTGTGCTGGAGTCAACCCCGATTCTGGGGCTCTTCAGAGTCGAGGAATCAACTCTTTTGGAGTCGACTCCCCATCACTAATAATGAGCAAGTACATCATGAATCCATTTTCCAAACCGTGTTTTTGTCTTATCCTAAATCGCTACAGTACACCTATAATAAGTGTTTATATTCTGATTATTTCAGACTGGTTCGGGTCATATCACTGTGGAGTAGCTCAAGTACCTGCATGACTCGTCATAGACATAAACAGAGAGAAGTAGCTCCGGCTATAATGTTCTTCTGGAAAGACACATGCAGTTCTGATTACTAACCGCCAAAAGTTCAAAGGAGTCAGATTTCCTCTTTCAGGTCTGTCACGAACTGTTAGTTAGTCAAAACCCAAGCTCTGATTTATACAAAGAAGTAGCTTACACCATTCTTATTTTCCTTACCAGGGATAATACTTCCCAAAAGAGCTCAACCAAGCCAGCATACCTTTAAGGGAATAATGGCTAAGGGAAACAATAGAAGCCCCTCGCCTGTCATCTAGGGGGATCTAGTTGATCCTCAAACCACCCAGGGGAATATTTTACCTAGAAATACAAATACTCCACCCTGTCTGACGGAAGTCAGCATCTTGCAAGGCCATAGCTCAGAAAAAGAAAGCTACTAATGGGAAGAGATGAAAATTCAGGAAAGTCTACCTCTCACCAGGGCACAAAGATGGGTATCTGTGAGAGCTGAGGACAGGAGTCTCACTCTCACAAATTATGTGATCTAAACACAGAGGACTCGTGTTCATGAACATGACCTGAAGGACACGATGAAAGGGAGGGTACGAGCCCTGCAGCAGGTGGACCACACTGGGCTCTTGCACAGGAGCAGAAAGCCTGCTTACAGAACCCTGAGAGGAGGCCAAGCTCATTCAGACTAACAGTCTCAGGGGCATTACGAAAATCCACCTGAGTAGGTATTCAGTAACCTATAAGGAAGCTGCACACCACAACCTTAAAGGGGAAGGCAGCTTAACATTGTAACTATTCTAAAGTTAGAAACCTAGGAGAACCACCCAATATAAAATCTCAAATGAGATAGTCGCTCTGTCTAGATAACTGAAGGCGCCGCCTGCTTAGAGGACCCATTTTATTGTACTACAGGCATCAAGGAGGCTTCCTAGTGCTTAATAAATATCTGAGGAAACCGTCCTTTGACACATACAAGGGTGCTTCCCACTTACTAAACCTAAGGGAAACTTCTTGTTTACACAAAACCCCCTCAGAGGTGCAGAAGTTCTGAAATACAAGGAACTTTTGTTCAGAATAGAGCCCCAGAAAGCTGGGGAAGTACACTCTGCACTGTAAGGGACAGCTTCACCTAATAATAATACTTATGAAGGAACTGCCTATTTGAAAAACCTGTTGGAAAGGCAAGAGGGAAGATGTTTTTGTTTTGTTTTGTTTTTGTTTGTTTGTTTGTTTTTTCCCCCTTCAGCAATAGGCTGTTGACCAGAGCGTTTGCTCTGAATAGATCTTTCTTAGCCTTCCAAGCGTCACACCTTGTCTGAGCTTTACTCCTCGCTTCGGGAGGAGGGGCTCGAGTGCCGCTGGTCTGGCATGGCACAACACAAAACTTTTAAAGGCTGCGCCTCCGACTCTCTAAACTTCTCAACGGATGTGCTGAAAAGCTTTAAGAGCGACACTGGCGCACTCAGCAGAACATTTCTCTCTCTTAACCCTAACCCTAACCCTGACCCAGAGACGTCTCTCCATAACTAACCCTTGCCAACATTGAACGGCCGAGAGCAGCAGCTGTTTGTTTCAGAGAGCCAAATCTATGATCCAGCACAGCTCAGCGACCGCATCAAGGTAAAGGCCCTGGCCATCATCCAGATCCTTAAGCAGGTCTGTCTGGTATTGTAACACCGCCAAGTGCAATGCACCATTAGCCTGGCCCGCATGTGTACGCTCTTCCGTTCAAACACAATGTAACACACATTTGTTTAGATATATGAACATTTGACACCAGTTCATATAGTGAGTGCATTACATTTCTTTGCTGTTACTGTTGGCATTGGCTTCTTGCGAGTCAAGTCATATTACGTGCTTTCTAATATTATGGCTTTGAGGCGTATAAGCCCCATTTTCACTAAAGTCTAGCGAGTGACGCTGTTTCCTCTTAACTCAGCCGTCAGAAGAGTTTCAGTCATCTTGCCTTTGCGTCTTTAATTTAAATTATGTCAAAGCGAATATATGATTTAATATAAAGAGAATTTACATCAAAGTAAAATTAAGATATGAGTTTATAAAACTAATAAGGTTGCTTCAATGAGAAATGGTGATTTGAGGTGTTTATAAACAAAATCACAACTGACATTATAAAACAATGTTGTTTCAATGTTTCATTTTGTTGTTTCTATGTTTGAGTGCCCTAGTAAAATAAATAAAAATACTTAATGTCTATTTCGTACTAATATATATATTTGAGATCCATTAACATATTTACTGACATATTGCTTAAAACATGTTGATATAAAAATACAATTAAACTTTATTTGGAGTACTTTATTGCACAATGAACATTTCTTATATTATTAAGACAACATTTTTTTAATATAATTATTAATAAGTATTGTATGATATCTGTATAATGTATTTAAATGCACATTATTAAAAGTGTGCCTGAAGTATACTTCAATTAGTTTTCAACTCCAATAGCAAAACAACAACAACAACAAAAACCTAGTGTTTCTATGATTTTCCAAAAGAGGAAATCAATATAAAGAGACTGATTACATTGATCAGAAGAGAGAAAGTCTCTCCTCTCGCTCAACACAGCAGCGTTTCTCTGTAATTCAGTGTAAGGTAATAAAACAAAGTGTAGTGTTATACATTCACTGTCGGAGAAAAAAAGGAAAACCAACCTAAAAAAAAGAAATAACAACCTGGGCTGGAAAATACATTGTCTGTGAAAAGGGTCTGTTTAAACTTGTATTTCCAACACTTAAATAAATATATTTTTCTTACAAATGTGTGAATTGTCCTACCGTTCTGCTGACAGTCTGCTGTTCTTCAGAGGCAGATAAAACACAGACCTTTTATTGAGTGAAATATCACACCTCTTTTGTGTCACAAACCTGTTACACCTGAAGTGCTTTTGTCTGTTGTGAAATAAATGACTCCCTTACAAAGAGAAAGTGATGTTTAGCCTATTACACGTTTATAATGCATATATTTGCTGTACATTTTCTTGCAGAGATACATATTCCAGTACTGAGGAAGTTTGTTGAAAATAAAATAATAAATAAATAAATTATATTATATATATGAACATTTTTAATGTATATAATAAATGTTTATTCATACTAAACTAATATGCTATACTATACTACACTATACTCAAAACTGCTAACATTTATGAAAAACACACCATATGTACCATACCAAACATGATGAAAAGCATAAAAATGGATTTCTGGGAAGGGAGGATTTTCCGTGAAGTAGTGTTCAGAAAAGTAATTCCATTTCTCTGAAAATGAAAGTTATGACAGCTGAGAGTTTGACAGAATAATGTACAATATTCTGATAAACTAAAAAGTACTTCTAATGATTGGATTAGGAAACAGACATCAATGAGATTATCTCTCTGAACAATATGCAGATGATTATCTGCAGATTCATATTTGTTTTCAGTTCAGAAATCTATGACATGTTTTACAGGCATGTTGAAATTAAACTTAAATAAAACCCCATTAATGGGTTAGAAGCAGGTTGACAATCTGTCAATATATATTCACGCACTTTCCATTTTCTTGATGAAAAACATGTATTTGCACACAGAAATTATTAATGTCTTTTTTACTTCTTTACTGCAAAATGAAAGTTAACCGCACATGATTCTAAGAAGTTGAAACTGACACTAAAACACCATCAAACTCTCAAAGAATCTCAGGCAGCTGAAATATTCTCATTCTGGTGCCTTTGACTGAATGTAATTACAGGTTTCATTACATATCTCTGGAAAAGACAGTTCTCTCTCAGCAAACATGAGTACACTTTTGTTATCACTGTTAATTATTTCCCTGTTAAATAACAGGAAATTACTGGCAGCAGGGTTACCATTATTTTCCTGTTATTTTAACAGTTAATTCCTGTAATGTTTTTTTACAGTGCACTCCCCGTAATGTTTTTCAACAGGAATTTACTGTGAATCACAGAAAAAACAGGAAACAACTGGCAGCAGTGTTACCATNCAGTGTACAAAAGATGCATTCAATACAATGTTTCACGTTCAGTTGTTTCAGTTTTGTTTTCATGGACTTTACGTTTATATCTCATTATTTCCTGTGTTTCCCTTCAGACCATTTTAATATGGGCATCGGATGTCAACTGCACATCAAAAACAACGGCAAGATTGCAAAGTTGAGACACAGAATCAGAGTCTGTGAACAAACTACTCGGTTACTAACGTAACCTCGGTTCCCTGAGATACTTCACTCGTACTGCGTATTGGGAAAAGTCTCCCTTTTTCCCCGCTACTGAAGCCTTTTCAATAACGCAGTGCAACTGCATCGTCATTGGTTCACTCATTGTAAGTCGTTGAACCAATGACGGCGCGGCTTGGCTGCGCAGCCTATGGCGAGAGAGCGCGCGAACTTTCCCGCCGAAAGGGGCGGGGTAAAGCCCTATATAAGTGAGCAATTCGCCATAGGCTATTCAGGCCTAAATCGACTGAAGCGACGACACTGAGCACAGCCTAGTGGCACGGCAAGTACCGCAGTACTCGTTCCGTATCTCAGGGAACCGAGGTTACGTTAGTAACCGAGTAGTTCCCTTTCGATACTTCACTCGTACTGCGTATGGGGGAACGAATTCAACCACGCCGTGCCATGGCTGGGTAACGACTGGACTTGACCGGACACCGAGAGGGGACCAACGTCAAGTAAGAAGGCCGAAGCCGCCGTCACCCTTGTTGCACTACGAGGGAGGTAACTCCCGGGTTTGCACAAAAAGCAGCACCCTAGGGCCGTGTATTTACGCTGAAAGGACCCGAGCTTGTAAGGTCGGAACATCCAATTGGTAAAACCTTGCAAAAGTGGACGGCGAGGACCAGCCGGCCGCCTCACAAATGTCTTCAATGGAAACTCCACTGGACCAGGCCCAAGATGAGGCCATTCCCCTAGTGGAGTGGGCTCTTACTCCTACGGGGCAAGGTGTGCCCTCCGAGGAATAACAAAGAGCTATAGCGTCGACAATCCAACGTGAAAGACGCTGTTTTGAGACCGAAGACCCTTTGGTGCGGCCACCAAAACAAACAAAGAGCTGATCAGACTGACGAAAGAGTCGTGATGGTTCAATGTAAATGCGCAGTGCCCTGACTGGGCAAAGTGATTCTTGCTCCTGCTCGCCCGGCACGGGGGGAAGTGCAGAGAGCGAAATGACCTGGGATCTGAAAGGTGTAGAAAGCACCTTGGGGACGTAACCCATCCTAGGTTTTAGCACGACTTTAGAGTCGCCAGGCCCAAACTCCAGGCATGCAGGGCTGACTGAGAGGGCCTGCAAATCGCCAACACGCTTGACCGACGCCAATGCAAGCAGCAGGGCGGTTTTAAGCGTTAGGGGCCTGAGGTCCGCCAGCCGTAGTGGCTCAAAGGGCGGGCTCTTCAGAGCTCTGAGGACCAGAGAGAGGTGCAGCCGCCTAGTACCCCTCAGAAACCTTGTGACAAGGCTGTTCCTTCCTACAGACTGGCCAGCAATTGGAGCGTGGAACGCTGCGATGGCTGCCACGTAAACTTTGAGCGTGGAGGGGGCTCGCCCCGCATCCAAGCGCTCCTGGAGGAAGGACAGTATAGCAGATACGTCACACTTCTCCGGGTCTATGTTGCGTGTAGAACACCAGCTAACAAAGACCGCCCATTTCTGCGCGTAGAGGCGTCTCGTGGACGGTGCTCTAGCTTGCGAAATGGTATCTAGCACGTTCCTAGGGAGGTCAGAGTGCTCCCATCGAGGAACCACAGGTGTAGAGCCCACAGCTCCGGCCGTGGGTGCCAGATTGTTCTGTTCGCCTGAGAGAGGAGGTCCCGTCTCAGGGGAACCGGCCAAGGGGCTTTCGTGGAAAGGCCGAATAGCTCCGAGGTCCAAATTTGGCACCTCCAGAGCGGGGCCACCTATAGAACCCTGTGTTCGTCTTCCCTGACATGCCTGATGACCTGGGGGATCAGGGCAATAGGGGGAAAAGCATATAGAAGGGTGTTGGGCCAAGGGTGGGCCAACGCATCGTCCTTCTTTGAAAAATAGATTTGGCAATGAGAGTTGTCTTGGGAGGCGAAGAGGTCTACCTTCGCCCTCCCGAAGGACTCCCAAATGATCTGAACCGTCTGGGGGTGGAGCGTCCACTCGTCTGAGGGGAGGTTGCTCCGGGACAGCATATCTGCTCCCAGGTTGTTCTTTCTGGGTATGTGGGTCGCTCTGAGCGACCGAACCCGTGAGGAAGCCCATTCTAGCAGGCGTTTCGCCAGAGCGCATAGGCGGCTGGACGAAAGACCTCCTTGGCGATTGATGTACGAGACCACTGACATGCTGTCTGACTGGACTAAGACATGACGGTCCATCAATTGCGCCTGAAAGGCGTGAAGGGCTCGAATTACCGCCAGCATTTCGAGGCAGTTGATATGCAGACGGCTTTCCTCGTGATTCCACGAGCCGAAGGCCGGTCTGCCCTCGCACAGAGCGCCCCAACCCAGGTTGGACGCGTCTGTTGAGAGCACCGTTCTTCGTGATGTCGCCAGTAGGGGTACTCCAAGACTGAACCAAGCGGGGTTCGTCCAGGGCTTCAGGGCTGCTACACAGGCCTGATTGACCTTGAGACGCAGGCGGCCGTGCCGCCAGGCGTGAGGAGGGACCCGGAATTTTAGCCAGTACTGAAGAGGCCGCATACGAAGCAGGCCAAGCTGCAGCACAGGGGAGGCGGAAGCCATCAGACCTAGCAACCTCTGGAAAAGCTTCAGAGGGAGGTAGGCTTTGTTTTTGATAGAAGCCGCGAGCTGCTGGATGGTCAGAGCGCGCTCTGACGAGACTACTGCCGTCATAAGGACTGAGTCGAGAACTGCACCCAGGAACGAGATACGCTGAGTGGGAAGCAGTGAGCTCTTGGCGATATTGACCCTGAGACCCAGACACTGCAAGTGGCTGAGGATTATGGATCTGTGAAGCTCCAGCTCTGTCCGCGAGCTGGCCAGAATGAGCCAGTCGTCGAGGTAATTTAGAACGCGTATACCCATCTGTCTCAGAGGGGAGAGTGCCGCGTTCATGCACTTCGTGAAAGTGCAAGGAGCTAGAGACAACCCGAAGGGTAGGACCGTGTACTGGTAAGCCACACCCTCTAAGGCGAATCTCAAGAATCGCCTGTGCCGGGGGGCTATCTGGATGTGAAAGTAAGCGTCTTTCAGATCCAGCGAGCAGAACCAGTCCTCGTGACATACTTGTGCGAGGATCTGTTTCAGCGTCAGCACTCTGAATTTTCGCTTCATGAGGGAAAGATTCAGAAGCCTGAGGTCCAGAATGGGTCTGAGACCGCCGTCTTTCTTTGGAACCAAGAAGTAACGGCTGTAGAAGCCCGACTCGCTCTGCGAAGGGTGAACTATTTCTATAGCCCCTTTCCTCAGAAGAGTTAAAACTTCGGACCGGAGGATGTGTGCATCGTCCGGTTGTACCGTAGTTTGTATAACCCCGCCGAAGCGCGGGGGCCTTCTGGCAAACTGGAGCGAGTAACCTAGACTTATGGTTTTCAGAACCCAACTTGATACTCCAGGGATGGCCTGCCAAGCCTCTGCCCGGGCAGCAAGGGGTAGAATGACATCGGATGGCGGCCCGCGTAAAGGGGGGTCACACATTGATGTGGGAAGAAGAAATAAGCTCTTGAGGAGTGTGTAAAATATTTTTCGCCGTGAAAACGGCGGTTGTTGAGGGCGCAGCAAGTGTGGGCCCTTTTACAGCACACTGCATGAGTCCCGCGCCCAGAGTTAAACGAGGCGGAGGGGAGCATGCACGAGCGAGCTTTCGAGGTGGTCCAGCCGTAGCGAGACATACCTCGATACTCTTCCTTTTTGGCTGATCAGGACGACTTCGGAGGCCCTGGGTCCAGCACAATCTTGGGCCGGGGTCCCTGGCATCTCGGGAAGGTCGGCGCTTGTTAGAAGAGCGCGAGCGGTGGCGGTGCTCTTTGGGCGGCGCAGCTTGGGAGGCAGAAGGAGCTGGTTTGGTCTGCTGAGCCGGCGCAGGCCTGGGGTGGCTAGGAGCAGATGCAGAGCTCGAGCGCTTAGGCAGGAAATGTCTCATCGCCTGAGAAGACTTCTGTGCTGCTGTAAAGCGCTCTGTAAAACCTTCCACCGCTGGTCCAAAGAGCCCTGACGGAGAGACGGGAGCATCAAGGAAGGCCGTCTTGTCCTGTTCTTTGATCTCCGTCAGGTTGAGCCATAAGTGGCGCTCCAACACCACCAGGCTGGCCATGGATCTGCCAATGGCCTGTGTCGCGGCCTTTGTGGCCCGCAGGGCTAAATCGGTCGCGCTGCGGAGGTCCCTGAAGGCGGACTCCTCCACGCCAGACTCGTCCATAGAGCGGAGAAGTTTGGCCTGGAAGACCTGGAAAATGGCCATGGAGTGGAGCGCTGAAGCGGCTTGGCCCGCTGAAGAATACGCTCTTCCTGCTAGAGCAGAGGTGGTCCTGCAGGGCTTGGATGGGAGGGAACGCTTGGCTTTCCAGCCCACAGCCGCGGGCGGACAGAGGTGAGCGGCCACTGCTTCATCAAGGGGCGGCAAGTGCTCATAACCCTTCTCCTCCGAGCCATCAACTGAGGTGAGGGCTGACCTGTGAGAAGTGTGCAGGCGGGCTGAATAGGGCGCGCGCCACGACTTGGCCAGTTCTTTGTGAACCTCAGGAAAGAATGGGGCCGAGCGCTGACGAGGGGCTTGGCGACGACCTGGGAGAAACCACTCGTCCAGGCGGCTTCGCGAAGGCTCCTCTAGCGGGGCCCACTCGAGGTCCAATTCCTCCACGGCTTTGGACAGGACGCGGAAAAGTTCGGCGTCCATGCCCGCGCTGTGATCTATTGGTTCCAACAGAGGCAGGGGGGCAGGCTCGTCCGACTCGGCCACCCAATGCTCGGGATCCGATGCTGCCAAGGACACGGAGTCGTCGGGTAGCTCGTCATCCGATCCGCCGAAAGAGACAAAGTCGCTCGCATCCGCTGAGGGACGTTGTTCAGGGCGGGAGAACAGAACCGGGGACTGTTCTCTGCTGGGAGAAGGCGAGGCACGCGGGCATTGAGCCGACGTGAGCTCGCTCAACTCAGGGCGCTGAACCGGTCTGCCCCGCTGTCTCTTCCTAGCCGGCTCGCGGGAGGAAGGCGAGAGGAGGGCGCGAGCGGCATCACTTCTGAAGAAGGCGGCCCGGGAACGAAGGGATGCCAGGCTCATGGACTCGCAGTGAGAGCATGAACCCCCAGTGAATGCGTCATCCGCATGGGGCTTGCCCAAGCATCCGACGCACTCACCATGGCCATCTGCGTCCTGCAGAGGGGCCCTGCACGTAGTGCAGTGGTGTGGCATTAGGAAATGCCGGTGGCGCCGTGAAAATGGCGATTGGGTGGCTCTTTAAAGGCGAGGACCGTAAGCGGTGAAAACCGCTGAGAAAAGTGCTCGAAAGGCGGTAGAAAAACTGCGGGGAAGGCTCTAGAAGCGCCGGATGGCGGCAGGATGAGTCGTCGCTGAAGGAGAAAGGACTGAATAGCCTATGGCGAATTGCTCACTTATATAGGGCTTTGCCCCGCCCCTTTCGGTGGGAAAGTTTGCGCGCTCTCTCGCCATAGGCTGCGCAGCCAAGCCGCGCCGTCATTGGTTCAACGACTTACAATGAGTGAACCAATGACGATGCAGTTGCACTGCGTTATTGAAAAGGCTTCAGTAGCGGGGAAAAAGGGAGACTTTTCCCAATACGCAGTACGAGTGAAGTATCGAAAGGGAACTGAGATTATTAATTGTATGGAAAGCCAACTGCCTACCATTAGAGCTGTGACAGTGAGATTAGGATCAGGGTGTGTGCTGACATAAATATGAGCATCTTCAGCATAACAATGAAACCAGACCATACTTTCAGTTGATGTTGCCAAGAGGCTATATATACAGGTCCTTCTCAAAAAATTAGCATATTGTGATAAAGTTCATTATTTTCCATAATGTAATGATAAAAATTAAACTTTCATATATTTTAGATTCATTGCACACCAACTGAAATATTTCAGGTCTTTTATTGTTTTAATACTGATGATTTTGGCATACAGCTCATGAAAACCCAAAATTCCTATCTCAAAAAATTAGCATATTTCATGCAACCAATAAAAGAAAAGTGTTTTTAATACAAAAAAAGTCAACCTTCAAATAATTATGTTCAGTTATGCACTCAATACTTGGTCGGGAATCCTTTTGCAGA
>RJVU01060930.1:126726-146724 GCA_003731715.1 Anabarilius grahami
CCCTCCCCCTCTACCCGGCCCGCAACTGATCTCAAAAATAAAACATAATCCGGCCCGCTAAATTATTATTATTATTATTATTATTCTCTAGTTGCTACCTGTCTGATATGCAAAGAAAAAGTCGCCGTTCTATGGGGGCATTCACATATCGCGTCACATAAGCGGCCGCGTCGCATTCTCCTTCTTTCCAAAGCGCTTTCGCTCCAGTGGCGTCTGTCGTTGCTATGCAACCATGAGCCGCGCTCTCAACCGCGTCGCTTCTGTTATGAGCGCGCTCGCCTAAATTACAGTAAAAACACTCGACTTTAAGTCACGAGCGTCGATTTAAACCACCGAAACGCGTCCGATGCAGCCATTAAACGTTACCGATGCTCAAACGGCATCTTGGACAAATGTGTCTCAGCTGTGTGAGCAGAAGCGCTGCAGGTGTCGGGCAAGAAACAGAAGCGTGTGCAAATGCATTCAGGGATTGTATTTGTTCAGTACAGTGTTGTTCAGTGCAAGATTTTAATGTTATTTAAGCTAACATAACTTAAGGGAAAATACTTAATGTATTTAAAAACTATGTAACAATGAGAGATTTTTATTTTTTGGCAAAATAAAGTCGATATATATAGCTCCAGTTTTTTGTTTATTTCTGACCCCTCCACGCCACAAGTGTTGCTGGTTTTGTTCCTATATTACACATTTCTTTATTCCCTGCACCTTGCTGGATGTGAGAAGTTGCACCAGACTATTGCAATTAAAAGTATTATATTAGTAGTATTATATTAGTAATAGTTATTACTATTATAATAATTAATAATTATATTACACTCTGTAACAATGAGAGAGACACTTCTGTTTACATTTAGTATGGTAAATAAAATATTTATAGTAGGTATAAAAATATTTTAGTAGGCCTAATGAAATTTGAAGTAAATGAGAAATAATGCAAAGTAAAGTAAATTTTCTGAAATGTTGCGCTTTCTTGCGCTTGAATGTTAATATGGCCCTCCTATGAGTTGTCAATCACAGAAAGTTTGAGTTTGAGACCCCTGAGGGAAAGGGTTTTGAGCAACACAAGGGTTAAAGAGGTCGATCATAGATGAGATGGAGCAGATCGAGAACGCTTTAACCAAACTGAAATACTATCATCTCATCCACAAGAAAATCCTTCAAAAATGTTTATAAATAAATTCATATGTAACTTAGAGTAATAATAATAATAATTTCTAGATATAAAAAGACTTTAGTTTCCTCTGTGGTCTTACATGTGTGTCATAATGCCAATGTAAGCTCTTGTACGAGTTTAATTCTGTCAAGATAGGGACTTCAATCATTTATAGCCGTATGTATTTAGGTCAAACATTTACATTAAGAGATCTAAATTCAGGAAGTCAAATACTCCAAATGATCATAAGGATTATCTTCATGGTTTCAAGATGGACATTAGTACCTTTAAAACAAAACGCTCATGTTTAAAGACTCTTAGATCATATAATTGATAACATGAGGCTAATCCAGCAATCAAAGTGCAAACTGGAAAATTAAACCTGAAAGTTAAGTTAGGAAAACTACTGGATGGGCAAGACCAGGCAGTGTTTGTTTCAATGGTAATTATCTTCTTTATTGTTACATATTTCAATTTACTTATAATAATTAGACTAATAAGATAAACATGATAACCTTTTACGTGGTTTTAAACCAGCATTTGAGTCAGAACAGAACATTTGGTAAGATTGTGATTATGAACAATATTGATCTAATCACCATTAGACATAATTTAGTAATGACTTATTTTGGACTTGCTGTAATGTTTTACAGCCACATTCTGCATGCAGACGGACAGCAAGTGATACTGTAATATTACTTTTATTGGAACAAATGTAGTCACAAACACATCTTAAAGTTACATGTTGTGCATGAGGAATAATCAACTGGATTCACTGATGGGAACTGTGATAAAGCATGATAACTTATTGACCTGTTGTTCAGATAAAGCAAGAGATATTGAGAAATGACTTCCTTTGGAATAAATGAGCTCAAAACCCTTAAAATAATTAGAATTTACAGACCCACCACCACAATTATGAATAATATTTTTCATATTTTTCTTTCTTTCTTGTCCTCTCTGGAAATAGGTGAAAAGTACCATGACTGAAGTCTGCTTACTACTAATAATTATTATCTAATTGTCTGTTAGATTATACCCAACACACATTTCTTTCTTCAGAACATAGAAACAAAAATATTAAGAAGACATTTAAAATTTTGTCTAATTTATATTATGTAATTGTATTATATATTTTTGTTCCTGCAGCTATAGATTCAAATCTTGTTTCAGTCGAGAAAAAGTACAAATGTTCTAAAATGAAAATGAAATATATTTTAAATACTATCAGTGTTTAGTTATAACATCACTTCACATCACNGAGAAAAATCCTGGAATGTTTTCATCAAAAACCTTCATTTCTTTTCGACTGAAGAAAGAAAGACATGAACATATTGGATGACATGGGGGTGAATAAATTATCAGGAAAATTTATTTTGAAACTGAACTAATCCATTAAAATCCTCTGATCAGCTGAAAGCATTACACACAGTTAAACATGCTGAGAAGATGCCACTGTTTATGCGATCACAGATATCTCGTGCATCACAGTGCATGCAAGCTTTGAGGCAGTCTGTCTCAATCGAGATGTTATAGGCTTACCTTCGTCAGTCTCCACGACAGGCACGGCATTTGGTTATTTTGGGGCAGTCATGGCCTAATGGATAGAGAGTCGGACTTGTAACCCAAAGGTCATGGGTTCGAGTCTCAGGTCCGGCAGGGATTGTCGGTGAGGGGAGTGAATGTCCAGCACTCTCTCCACCCTCAATACCACGACTGAGGTGAGACCCTTGAGCAAGGCACCGTACCCCCAACTGCTCCCCGGGCGCCGCAGCAATGGCTGCCCACTGCTCCGGGTGTGTGTTCACGGTGTGTGTGTTCACTGCTGTGTGTGTGCACTTGGATGGGTTAAATGCAGAGCACAAATTCCGAGTATGGGTCACCATACTTGGCCACATGTCACTTCACTTTCACTTCACTTAAATAATTAATTGATTTCAATAGGGCTGGGCAAACTAATGGCCCCTTAATTGTTATGAAAATTGTTTCCTATAAAATGGCCAAAATCCTTCGTTTGGTGTCATAATATGATGCCCATATATAGTTGTCAGTCGGATTTAATGGGCGGGATTTATGGTAATTGAGAATGAGCGTGCACGCGCGTCCCATTTACGACTGATTGGAATTCATTAACACACACACACATTTCACTATCACTTCTGACGTTTACGAAGTATTTGTGAATCAGGAGAAGAGTTTTCGGGAAGGTCTCTTTACGCGCAAATCACTCACATATTTAATCGATTGTTTCATGAATGAGACCCATTGTGATTATGAACAATATTGATCTAATCACCATTAGACATAATTTAGTAATGACTTATTTTGGACTTGCTGTAATGTTTTACAGCCACATTCTGCATGCAGACGGACAGCAAGTGATACTGTAATATTACTTTTATTGGAACAAATGTAGTCACAAACACATCTTAAAGTTACATGTGCATGAGGAATAATCAACTGGATTCACTGATGGGAACTGTGATAAAGCATGATAACTTATTGATCTGTTGTTCAGATAAAGCAAGAGATATTGAGAAATGACTTCCTTTGGAATAAATGAGCTCAAAACCCTTAAAATAATTAGAATTTACAGACCCACCACCACAATTATGAATAATATTTTTCATATGTTTCTTTCCATACACGTCCTCTCTGGAAGGCGAAAAGTACCATGACTGAAGTCTGCTTACTACTAATAATTATTATCTAATTGTCTGTTAGATTATACCCAACACATATTTCTTTCTTCAGAACATAGAAACAAAAATATTAAGAAGACATTTAAAATTTTGTCTAATTTATATTATGTAATTGTATTTTATATTTTTATGTTCCTGCAGCTATAGATTCAAATCTTGTTTCGGTCGAGAAAAAGTACAAATGTTCTAAAATGAAAATGAAATATATTTTAAATACTATCAGTGTTTAGTTATAACATCACTTCACATCACAACAAAGTCAGAACAGATTTTCATGATTGTAGCAAATTATAATTATGCAGTATTTCTTTTTCTGCCATGGTGAGAATTTAGATATTGATATTTACCCAACTGAATATCCATCCGTTTGAAAAGAAATAGCTCTGAATCAACCTGAAATTGTTAACTGATAAAAGTGTTCGCTTTCTTAAAAGAATTGTTAGGAAATATTGGACCTTTTTGGCAGAAAGGGTTCGATAAAGTTGGTTACAGAACCCCAGGGTTCTATATAGAACCCCAAAGAACCTTTTTTTCTAAGAGTGTACAGCACGTATTAGTCTTAATTAATCCCAATTATAAAAACAAACACTTTTATCAGTTAACAATTTCAGGTTGATTCAGAGCTATTTCTTTTCAAACGGATGGATATTCAGGAGCTGATGAAGATGCTTCTTCTGTGGTGTTTGCAGTTATAGCACACCTTTTTTCTGAATTAATCGAAGGCCTCATTTATGCTAAACACTGTATTTGGTTCTTGATGCATTATGAAATGAAGATGAAGAAAAGACCTTCAACTGCAAACCAATGACACAAAAAGTACATTATTTTTACTCACAGTGCCAACTTTGGGAAAACTTGTAAATCTGCTAATCTGAAGTTGCTTATATTTGTTTTTCTATTTTCCATGTTTAATGCAATAATTAATAATAATAAATAAATATTTCTGTTTGCACTCACTGCAGGGATGGACTCTGGAGTGCAGCGTTACTTCAGTAAGATGAAAATAACACTCTATGATTCACGTAAGTTTTAAGATGTAATTGTGAGAGATTCCTTTCTGTTTTCTGTTGTACTGTACTCTCCATAAGTCTAATAAATGCATCTCCATCTTAGGATGTCAAGCCCCCTGAACGCAAAGAGAGTCGGCATCAAAATGGACGTGCCCCTGATTGAAAACACAGAGATGTCAAAAGTATCTGTTGGCTGTCTACTTTTTGTTCAATATGGAGCATCCAAAAGCCAGTTTCTTTCATTCAGCGCTATTGAGCCCTTCTCAGTACTAAATTTGCCGTGGGTCATTTGTTTTTATTGTTTAAATGCTTATCAGCAGTTGAAGGTCTTTTCTTCATCTTCATTTCAGAATGCATCTTCAAGAACCAAATACAGTGTTTAGCATAAATTAGGCCTTCAATTAATTCAGAAAAAAGTGTGCTATAACTGCAAACTCCAGATACTCACAGCTATATCCACAGAAGAAGCATCTTCATCAGCTCCTCTCTTTGTTCTCCGGAGTTTCTCTTGAATTCATGTTTATAACAGTGTGGTCTGGCTGTGATCACGTGATTTGACTGCTCCTGAAACATCGTTTTCTTATGCGTTTTCTAGGTCCAATACAATCTACACTACAAAGAAAAGTGTATTAGGATATAACATGAACTCTCGCCACCATTATTGATCAGTACACAACCGTTTTTAACAGAGTTTTCAGGAATTCATGTAAGAAATCACAAACCTCGTGGCGGAGAATAGCACAGGCCCGGACAGCACCGTAAACCACATTTCTTCTTTTTGCTTTTTGAAAAAAACATGTAAGGTGTGTAAAAATATCAAGGATTTAGTCAAATGTAATTAAAATAACGTAAGAGATATTCATTTTCTCACTTTTGTCATGGGTCATTTGTTTTTATTGTTTAAATGCTTATCTGAATGTTAAATTATCATTTAACGCTTACGAATTTAAAAACAATTCTACTAGCTAGTGTTTTAGTTCATTTTTTTTTAGAAACGTTTATTTATGTTAACTCTTCTAACTATTGCTCTATGAATTGCAGTGTGTTTTATATTGCTTGTGTCATTGTAAATGCTAATAAAAATGTCTTAAATGATTACATATTATTTTGATGTGTCATGCCTATGGGTATGTTCATTTTTCTAGTGATAAAGTAACTAAATAAGCAGGTTAATTCATAAAATTGAATTAAAATAAATTAAAAACTAAATCAATAAAATGAACCCATAAAAGGGTTCCATATATGAAGCGCCTGATAGAACCTTTTTTGGTTCTATATAGAACCTTTTCTTCTAAGAGTGTAGAATTATTATTCATTTTTAGTTCATGTTAATAACTAATGTAAACAAATTAAACTTCATTATAAAGTGTTTCCAAAATACATGTAACACACTGACTGAAGCCACTGTTTATTTCCCAATATAATCTTAGAATTAATATAAAATTAGAACTATTTTAAGATATTTTAAGATATTTATACCCCTTACCCATTATCTATGCTTATTATGACCCGCTTCAAATAAAATAAAATGTAGTCTAATTGTCTTCCCTGAATATTAATGTTGATTATTATTCTGTTTATATTATAATTAGGCCTATTATCATATTCACACTATGTTTGGGATCAGTATAATTCTCTTTTAAAAGAAACGGATATGTTCTTTCAGCAAGGATCCATTGAATTGATTCAGCAAAAGGTGTAATAATTAGATTTATATTTTAAGCACATTGTTGGTGATTTTCAGTGCTGTAATGTTGGGGTGTCTTTAGTCAAAGAGACTTGTGACAAAATCCTGTTTAGGAAATACTGTGTCCGTAACGGAACTTTTTCAGAAGAGTTTTCAGTTTGTTCTTGCTTTCCTGAAACTCTTTTTTACAGTCATTTTACTTCTAAAGTTTGGGTGAATGTTTTTAACTGGTTTTAGCGAGGAATGTCTGTGTTTCTGGCTCACGATGCTTTGTTGTGTTTACAAACAAACAGTGAACATGACATCCGTTCTAGGCTTTATCATGAATTTAACGACAAAGCAGGAATTGCCATAACAAAAATAAATGGAGTAAAACAGTTACATTCTTATATCAAAATTAGTTTTCCTTCAATGTGATTAGCGTTGACGCATCAAGACTCAACATTGTTTGAATGATTACATGCTATCTGGGTAATTCAGGATCAAGTTGTGGTTTTTCAATAAGAGGAAAAGTTTAAAAGTTTTCGGTACGTATCCTAGTGACAAAGATGAATTACTGATAGTAAGAAGAGGATCTATGACCTCTGGAAGCATCTCTTTCAATAGCTTAGTCGGTATAGGGTCTAACATACATGTTGATTTTGATGATTTAACAAGTTTAGACAATTCTTCCTGTCCTGTAACAATTAATGAATGGAATTTGTTGTTATAAGAAAGGAATGGAATATCAGTATGCTGTTTTCTTTTGCTATATTTCTTGTTCAACTGGTTTACGCTATAATTGGACGCTGAGAGCGCTGTTAGAAGATTTTAGTCAAGTCAAGTTTTCACTCCCTTGCATTATCATCAACATTCACAGCGAATTACTCAAGAAACACTCGATACAGCTAACAATAAACAAATATATACAGACCTTATGCATTTTCGGGGGTTGCTTAATATAAACTGGTAAACTTTATATCCGTAAAACAACTCCGATGAACTGTAATGAAGTGTGTGCTCTCACCCTCATGACTGTTGTAACCATAAATCACTCCGGAGACTTTAAGCTGGATCACAAAGTGTTGGTACTGATCCATCCTTGAGTAACACATTTTTAGCAAAACCTTTTGTGTTGACCCTTATTCACAAAGCAGTTTGGCAGACAGTGAACTTGCTCAGGGCAGATCTATGCTAATATGGCAGAGTCCGTCAGCAGTCATGGGCGGAGCTTGTGAAAACTGTGTCACTTTGACCAGAATCTGCGAACGGCTTGTTCTGAGACACTGTTTATGATTTATGGGGATTAAAAAATGAGTGGGTGGATTTTTATCTTTATAGGGTGGTTGTGTACACACACCGCTGACACACATTTATGTTCAAACACCATGTAAAAGTGAATTTTGCATAATACATTTACATTTAGTCATTTAGCAGACGTTTTTCTCCAAAGCGACTTACAAATGAGAATAGCAGAAGCAATCAAATCAACATGAGTACAACAGTATGCAAGTGCCAAGTCCCAGTTTCACCAGCAAAGTGCTTGTAGCAGGTTTTTTTATTTTTAATAAATACAAAGAGAAAGAAGAAAAAAAAAAGGTAAAAATATAAATAAAGAGTAATGGCTAAGATTACTGGGTCAAGTGCTGATGAAAAAGATATGTCTTTAGCAGTTTTTTGGTGCCCTTTAAAGCCAAGTTCTTGGCATTCTTGCCACACATTCACAACCGTTCAAACAAAGATGTTTTCCTATAGCACTATGTTCTTGAACGAGTCACAGTTCGCCAGTTACAGTAATATCTGATCACACACAATTTATTAGAACCATTTCAGTCTGGCTTGAGACACTGACTGCTCTTGTCCGGGTCAAGAATGACCTTGTATGTCTGGGAAAAAATGTAAATCTGAACCAAAATTACTTCAGCAAGATTTCACGCAGGGGTCTGTACTAGGGCCTATTTTGTTTAGCATATATATATAGCCTCTTGGCAACATCAACTGAAAGTATGGTCTGGTTTCATTGTTATGCTGAAGATACTCATATTTATGTCAGCACACACCCTGATCCTAATCTCACTGTCACAGCTCTAATGGTAGGCAGTTGGCTTTGCATACAATTAATAATCTCAGTTTGTTCACAGACTCTGATTCTGTGTCTCCATCATCTCAACTTTGCAATCTTGCCGTTGTTTTTGATGTGCAATTGACATCCGATGCCCATATTCAAATGGTCTGAAGGGAAACACGGGAAATAATGAGATATAAACGTAAAGTCCATGAAAACAAAACTGAAACAACTGAACGTGAAACATTGTATTGAATGCATCTTTTGTAACAAAAGTGTACTCATGTTTGCTGAGAGAGAACTGTCTTTTCCAGAGATATGTAATGAAACCTGTAATTACATTCAGTCAAAGGCACCAGAATGAGAATATTTCAGCTGCCTGAGATTCTTTGAGAGTTTGATGGTGTTTTAGTGTCAGTTTCAACTTCTTAGAATCATGTGCGGTTAACTTTCATTTTGCAGTAAAGAAGTAAAAAAGACATTAATAATTTCTGTGTGCAAATACATGTTTTTCATCAAGAAAATGGAAAGTGCGTGAATATATATTGACAGATTGTCAACCTGCTTCTAACCCATTAATGGGGTTTTATTTAAGTTTAATTTCAACATGCCTGTAAAACATGTCATAGATTTCTGAACTGAAAACAAATATGAATCTGCAGATAATCATCTGCATATTGTTCAGAGAGATAATCTCATTGATGTCTGTTTCCTAATCCAATCATTAGAAGTACTTTTTAGTTTATCAGAATATTGTACATTATTCTGTCAAACTCTCAGCTGTCATAACTTTCATTTTCAGAGAAATGGAATTACTTTTCTGAACACTACTTCACGGAAAATCCTCCCTTCCCAGAAATCCATTTTTATGCTTTTCATCATGTTTGGTATGGTACATATGGTGTGTTTTTCATAAATGTTAGCAGTTTTGAGTATAGTGTAGTATAGTATAGCATATTAGTTTAGTATGAATAAACATTTATTATATACATTAAAAATGTTCATATATATAATATAATTTATTTATTTATTATTTTATTTTCAACAAACTTCCTCAGTACTGGAATATGTATCTCTGCAAGAAAATGTACAGCAAATATATGCATTATAAACGTGTAATAGGCTAAACATCACTTTCTCTTTGTAAGGGAGTCATTTATTTCACAACAGACAAAAGCACTTCAGGTGTAACAGGTTTGTGACACAAAAGAGGTGTGATATTTCACTCAATAAAAGGTCTGTGTTTTATCTGCCTCTGAAGAACAGCAGACTGTCAGCAGAACGGTAGGACAATTCACACATTTGTAAGAAAAATATATTTATTTAAGTGTTGGAAATACAAGTTTAAACAGACCCTTTTCACAGACAATGTATTTTCCAGCCCAGGTTGTTATTTCTTTTTTTTAGGTTGGTTTTCCTTTTTTTCTCCGACAGTGAATGTATAACACTACACTTTGTTTTATTACCTTACACTGAATTACAGAGAAACGCTGCTGTGTTGAGCGAGAGGAGAGACTTTCTCTCTTCTGATCAATGTAATCAGTCTCTTTATATTGATTTCCTCTTTTGGAAAATCATAGAAACACTAGGTTTTTTTTTCTTTTTTCTATTGCTATTGGAGTTGAAAACTAATTGAAGTATACTTCAGGTACACTTTTAATAATGTGCATTTAAAGACATTATACAGATATCATACAATACTTATTAATAATTATATATAAAAAAAAAGTGTCTTAATAATATAAGAAATGTTCATTGTGCAATAAAGTACTCCAACTTGTATTTTTATATCAACATGTTTTATGCAATATGTCAGTAAATATGTTAATGGATCTCAAATATATATATTAGTACGAAATAAACATTAAGTATTTATATTTATTTCGGAGTCGGAGGCGCAGCCTTTAAAATGTTTGTGTTGTGCCATGCCAGACCAGCGGCACTCGAGCCCCTCCTCCCGAAGCGAGGAGTAAAGCTCAGACAAGGTGTGACGCTTGGAAGGCTAAGAAAGATCTATTCAGAGCAAACGCTCTGGTCAACAGCCTATTGCTGGAGGGGGGAAAAAACAAACAAACAAACAAAAACAAAACAAAACAAAAACATCTTCCCTCTTGCCTTTCCAACAGGTTTTTCAAATAGGCAGTTCCTTCATAAGTATTATTATTAGGTGAAGCTGTCCCTTACAGTGCAGAGTGTACTTCCCCAGCTTTCTGGGGCTCTATTCTGAACAAAAGTTCCTTGTATTTCAGAACTTCTGCACCTCTGAGGGGGTTTTGTGTAAACAAGAAGTTTCCCTTAGGTTTAGTAAGTGGGAAGCACCCTTGTATGTGTCAAAGGACGGTTTCCTCAGATATTTATTAAGCACTAGGAAGCCTCCTTGATGCCTGTAGTACAATAAAATGGGTCCTCTAAGCAGGCGGCGCCTTCAGTTATCTAGACAGAGCGACTATCTCATTTGAGATTTTATATTGGGTGGTTCTCCTAGGTTTCTAACTTTAGAATAGTTACAATGTTAAGCTGCCTTCCCCTTTAAGGTTGTGGTATGCAGCTTCCTTATAGGTTACTGAATACCTACTCAGGTGGATTTTCGTAATGCCCCTGAGACTGTTAGTCTGAATGAGCTTGGCCTCCTCTCAGGGTTCTGTAAGCAGGCTTTCTGCTCCTGTGCAGGAGCCCAGTGTGGTCCACCTGCTGCAGGGCTCGTACCCTCCCTTTCATCGTGTCCTCCAGGTCATGTTCATGAACACGAGTCCTCTGTGTTTAGATCACATAATTTGTCAGAGTGAGACTCCTGTCCTCAGCTCTCACAGATACCTTTGTGCTCTGGTGAGAGGTAGACTTGCCTGAATTTTCATCTCTTTCCATCAGTAGCTTTCTTTTTCTGAGCTATGGCCTTGCAAGATGCTGACTTCCGTCAGACAGGGTGGAGTATTTGTATTTCTAGGTAAAATATTCCCCTGGGGTGGTTTGAGGATCAACTAGATCCCCCTAGATGTAGGTGACAGGCGAGGGGCTTCTATTGTTTCCCTTAGCCATTATTCCCTTAAAGGTATGCTGGCTTGGTTGACTGGCATTACCAGACCTTTGAGCTCTTTTGGGAAGTATTATCCCTGGTAAGGAAAATAGGAATGGTGTAAGCTACTTTGTTATAAATCAGAGCCTGGGTTTTGGCTAACTAATAATAATAATAATAATAATAATAAACTTTATTTTATATAGCGCCTTTAAAAGTTACATCTCAAAGTGCTTCACAGAAACATATAAATACAATAAACATACATTTGAGCAAAACTAAGAGAAAAAAATGCATTATATAAAAAGCAAAACAAATCACATTTTTAAAAATAATCCCTTGTATGCAAGCCTAAAAAAGTAAGTTTTAAGTGAAGATTTAAAAACACTAAAAGAGTCAGCATGTCTGATCTCATTGGGAAGAGCATTCCAGAGTTTGGGAGCAAAAGAAGAAAAAGCCCGGTCACCCATAGAGCGTAAACGCGTAGAAGGTACAATTAAAAAGCCAGAATCAGATGAACGAAGATTGCGTCTTGGGGTGTATGCAGTTAAAAGTTCGGACAGATATTTTGGCGCTAAACCATTCAAGGCCTTGTAGGTGAGCATGAGAATTTTAAAATCGATGCGAAACCTGACCGGGAGCAAGTGCAATGACTCCGAGATGGGAGTGATGTGCTCACTTGTCCTGGACCTTGTCAGGATTCTGGCCCTGAGTTATGGACATACTGCAATTTGTTTATGGTAGATTTGGAAACCCCAGCAAGCAGAGCATTACAATAATCGATGCGAGAAAAGACAAATGAATTGATCAGTTTTTCAGCCACCGAGAAAGATAACATGGGGCACAATCTTGCAATATTTCTAAGATGAAAAAATGAAGTTTTGACCATATTTTGGACATGAGCATCAAATGTTAAATTTGCATCAAATATCACCCCCAAATTTTTTTATTTAGTTTGAAACTCCGAAGCAGAGCCATCCACCATTAAGGTTACAGCGTCAGCTTTACGAATTTGTTGGGGTGAACCGATGAGCATAACCTCAGTCTTGTCGCTGTTAAGACAGAGAAAATTCTGAGACATCCATATTTTTATCTCAGAGATACAATGTTCCAGAAAGCCAACAGCCATATTATCGACAGGTTTTGAATTAATATAAATTTGGGCGTCGTCTGCATAAAAATGGAACTTAAGACCCAAGGATCTGAGAAGTTGACTCAGGGGGAAAAGTACATACTAAAAAGCAAGGGACTCAAAACAGATCCCTGGGGAACTCCAAATTGCACTGCCCCGACTTTGGATCTGCATCCACCCAGGAACACACACTGCCTTCGATCTGAGAGGAAAGACTTGAACCACTTTAATACTGTGTCAGTAACACCAAGAACAGTTTCCAAACGATTGAGTAAAAGAAAATGATCCACTGTGTCAAAAGCTGTGCTGAGATCGAGAAGAATAAGAATTGAAAGACAGCCAGAGTCCGCAGTGATTAACAAGTCATTTGTGACCTTAACTAATGCTGTTTCAGTGCTATGTAGTTTGCGGAAACCAGATTGGAGGGGCTCAAAAAGATTATTGACAGAGAGGTGACACAGTTCGCTCAAGCAATTTAGCGAGAAAGGGGAGATTTGAGATGGGACGAAAATTATTGAGGTTGTCCCAGTCGGCGTTGGTCTTTTTTGGTATAGGTGTTGCAGCAGCAATTTTAAGTGCAAGATTCAAGATTCAAGAGTTTTATTTGTCACATGCACAATTATATAGAGCATATATAACCAGCAGTGAAATGAGAGTGCAGCAGGCACAACACCCATGTGCAGAGAGTCATTTACTATACTCAGGACAACAGGGCATAAAGAGGCAAAACATGATTTGAACAATTCACAAGGTATGGAATCAACTATGGAAGTGGTAGATTTCAATTTTGAAACCTCCTTTCCAAGGGAAACAAAATCATGTGAAGAAAAATTTGAGAAATAGGAGCCAGAAAAATGTGTGATCCTAAAAGCCGAATCAGACGAAACAGGAGTAATAATGCATTTGCGAGCATTAGCAATATTTGAACTGAAATGATCAAGAAACCTATTACAAAGATGAACTGAGGTAGGTACACTAGAGGAGCTGTTTCCTTTGAGAAGTTTGTTAATGGTATGAAACAGTCGTCTGGGGTTATTTTGGTTATTGTCAATTATCTGAAAGAAATATTGAGACCTGACTGAAACAATCTCTGCCTTATATTCAAGTATATGGTCTTTCCAAGCTTGGTGATGCACATTCAGGCCAGAAAGATGCCACCTTTGCTCCATCTTATGACAAGCTGCCTTCATAGAGCGCAGCTCATCATTATACCAGGGAGCAGAACGCACAAAGGCCACAGACCGGGATTTCATAGGTGCAAATGAGTCCAGACCAGAGATAAGAACAGTATTTAACAGTGAGATTTTGTCCTCCAGAGGGTCAGAAGGAGAGAAAACACTTAATGATGACTCAATGCAGGCAGAGAAGTCAGGTGGATTGATGGATTTCCATTTGCGGTAATTTACAGTACGGGATGAGACAGTGTTAGGATGTGACAGTTCCATATTAAAAAAGATAGCAAAGTGATCAGACAATCCCAAGTCAGCGGAGGAGAACTGTGACAAGAATGATCCATTTGCAATGACGAGATCATGGGTGTGACCCTTGATATGTGTAGAGCAGTCCACAAACTGCTTCAGATCAAAACATTCCAGTAAAGACAGAAAGTCCTTAGACATTACAGAGTCTTTTTTGTCAGTGTGGATGTTAAAGTCCCCCAGGATAAGAGTTCTCTCAAACTTGAGGCATAACATAGACAGCAGTTCTGCAAATTCAGATCAAAAGTGTTCAGTTGTCTTAGGAGGCCTGTAGACTGTACATATAACGGTAGTGATGGGTGCAGAGACACTCAAAACAACACATTCAAAAGAATTAAAATGGGGGATGACTACTGGACTTATTGTAAATCTTTGATTATATAGCACAACGATGCCCCCACCCCTGCCGGAGGGTCGCGGGGCATCAAACAAACCATAGCCAGAGGGAGTAAGTTCATTAAACAGAAGTCCATCGCCCTGTTTGTGCCATGTTTCTGTTAAACAGACCAAGTCCATTTTTTATTTTCAGTGACAATATCAGATAAAATCACTGCCTTATTGTTCACGGAGCTCGGAGACTCGGAGTCTTTACGAATGACGGAGCGATCTCCACACGTTTTAGCACTGACAAGTTGTTAAAATCCACACCATTGCACAGTAGTCTGTTTGATTTACGTTGAAATACAGGCACCGCAATGGAGTCAGATATTTCATGTGTAAACTTGCGCCTTGACGCGCGATGCATATAGCGCATAGGACGCAGAATTCCGACATTTTGACAAAGTTCAAAGGTGTCATTTGCTAGAAAATAATTTCTTTTTAAGTACATCAGTTTTCCAGCAGTGTACCTCAAAGCCATGACGGGAGAAGCAGCAAACTTGCAGGATCGTGTATCCTTGTCCGTGCAACAGATGAGTTGATTCCAGCAGAAGTAGTTCAAAGATAAAAACAGCAGGCCAAAGATTTAAAAGGGAGAGAGGAGCGGCAGCCAGACGTGCCAGCGTTCCCTTTCAACCGGATGTTACAGATGCTGTTCGTGACAGACCTGAAAGGAAATCTGATTCCTTTTTTTATTAAAGCAACACCATGGAACTTTTGGCACTCTAGCGGTTAATAAACAGAACTGCATGCGTCTTGCGGAAGAACATTATAGCCGGATCTACTTCTCTCTGTTTATGTCTATGACGAGTCACGCAGGTACTTGTGCTACTCCACAGTGATACAAGCCGAACCAGTCTGAAATAATCCGAATATAAACACTTATTATAGGTGTACCGTAGCGATTTAGGATAAGACAAAAACACGGTTTGGAAAATGTATTAATGATGCACTTGCTCATTATATAAATTGTGTAAATTTTGAACACAAAAAAGTTACACAGTGTTGCTATTAGACTTATTTTTGATAGGGATGGGATCAGGAAAGGTCCGTGAGCCGGGGCTCAAATTTGGGTCACCCGTAGCGGAACAGCACTATTTGTCGGCACACTTCCCACGAGGCTATCGGTGCCGACTGACTCCACCTTTTAATTCCATTGATTCTGGTTTTGGCAGCCAATTCCCTGTGCATTGCCATTTCATTCCTTGTAGTGTCATAGGCGCAGTGCGAGCTCCCATTTGAAAGTGAACATCTTGGGTTACGCATGAGAAGGGGAACAATACATTGCATCTCATTGCCATGCTTGGGGCTTGACTGCTCATGTCTCCTTCAGACAAAAATAAATAAATAAGTAAATAGATAAATAAATAAATAAAGTAAAATAAAAGTTGATGACGTATACTCCAGGTGCCCTTTTTTACTCATGGTCGCACTGCTAGTGACGTCACGGACTATTGTCCACCAATGTCATTGTTGCATTTGAATCACGGCTTCAGACACGGGTCACACTGAGGCATTCACCATAGTGTTCTAGGATGCAGTGTCTTTATCCCCTTCTCAGGGAACCATGGTTACATGCATAACCCGAGACATTTTGCTTTCACTCAGCAAACCTTCCATTATTTTATTATTATTATTATTATTTTATCATTGTTCTTTTGTTTTTATCCAGCCATTACTTGTCTTCATTCTGGCATGAGAAATATACTTATCCCATTCTTCATCTTTTCTGTCTCCACAGCTCTGGAAAAAGGACACAGGAATTTATCAGCAATTTTTGACACTGCTGTCACACAAAGATCTCTATTTTAACTGCAATAAGACAAAATAAAACAGGATTGATTATGTACCAATTACCTTCATGCAGTCCCAATAATACAATCTCAATTCCAACTGAACTTAGAGATTCACTATCATGCCTCGACATTGTATGGTGCAATATCTTTGAGACTGTTGACTCAAAGATAAATCCAGACAGAGCTAGACAGTATGAGGTTGACTTTCTCCAAGGAGCCCCACCAACATGGCCGAATTTTGACAAATCAACAAACTTACAACTGGTGGAAAGGGATGGCTTTAATGATTTAATACAGTTAATTGAGGAAAAAAGAGAAAAAAGCTGTCTCATCACTGATGTTTCTTTACAATATCAACCTGGCAGTGGAGGATCAACCCTCGCCATGCAGGTGCTTTGGCATTTCCGGAAAGATCTCAGGTGTGCCAGAGTGATCGATTCGATGAATGATGACTTAGACACCAAAGAGCTGTCGAAACAAGTGGTGGACCTTTTTCTGCTGTCTAAAGAGAAACATGCAGAACAAGATCGGAAAACTGTGCTGCTGCTACTAGACACCAAGGAAAAGACGGACAATGATCTGCCTATCAAGAATGATCTCTGGGAAAACCTGGTTAAAGAAATACATAATAGGGACATCGATACTCAAACTCCAGTTGTGATCATTTTGAACTGCAGCACTGCAGACTTCAGTCTAAACGACACAATGATTCTTGACTCCAAAGTCTCTGAAGAGGAAATCAGACAATTCAAGGAAAAACTGCTGCAACAGATCCGACTACAGAGAAAAAGCCAGTGGGAAGTTAAAACCATAAATCTGTTGTACCACAAAGACAGCAGCGGATCAGCAGTAGTCAGGGAGGTACTGCAGGACCTGAGGGAAGAGTTCACCTGTGAAATCCTGACAGAACCATTCACAACAGAACCATTCACAACAGAGATTAGAGAAAATAAAGATGAGTTTAAAAGGGAGATTGAAAATATGGCAAACACACTGCACGGAAAATATGAAACACACAAAAAACCTGTGCTTCTCCTGTTGGATCACAAGGATGATAAACCACTACGCTACTTATTAAAGAATCTGCAGTCAAAGCTTCAGCGCTCTGATCGACCTGACCGTCCTGCATTCATCATTATTAATGCTGTGAAGAAGAGCGTTGTTCGAGCGCCAGGCCACGTGAAGCTGAAACTGGAGCTCTTACCAGATGAGAAGGAGAAGTTTGCTCAGAAAAGGCAGGAGATTGAAAAGAAACACAAGAAAATATCAAAAACATTTCATGCATTTAACATAATGCAGGGAGGTTTCCAGAAAGAGGACGCAGAGAAAGTCATCACAGAAGAAATGGTCAATCACATTGGAAAGGACAAACAGTCCAGCAGCACAAGACTTCTCAGTTTTTTGGCTTTGACAAATTCATATGTCCCAGGTTCACACTTGTTGAAGCCTTTGTGCAAGACATTCATTAAAAAAAAAGAATGGCCCACTGATGAGGGAAAACCTTCAGTGGAAATGATAATGAAGCCTTTCATGGATCTCATAGTCATTTTCTCTGATGGAGAGCAAAACTGCATACGTCTGAAACATCCGATGATCGCTGATACTTGTCTGAAAATGTTCACTGAAAACAATCTGACAAGATCTGACATCGCTCTTGACTTCTTGAAAGGCATGGTAAATGGAAATGAGAGTAACTATAAGCAAATCTGCAAGAGAATGTTAGTCACAAGACCTGAGGGTCTGATAGAAAAGGAGAAGTTTTCCAGACTGATTCTTGACATCATAAGGGAAAGTAAAACTAACAAATGCAAATGCAAATGCAATTTATTGGAGAGGGCCTCAAATTTGTTCCCCACAGACCCTTTTTATCCTCAAGCACTTGCACGTTTGTATTACATTAGGGTAAATGAGAAAGAGAAATATTGTAAGGCAGAAGAATGGGCAGAAGAGGCCATTAAAAGAGACCCCAAAAAATCTCACATTAGGGACACATTGGGGCAAGTTCACAAAAACCACCTGCGGAGTGAAGTTAAAAAACCATGCACAAACATAGACAACATGTTGCTCATTGCACAGTCTGCCATTGATGCATTTAAACGTGAAGAGAAAGCAGCTGAAGACGAGTTAGTTGACAACACCAGATTCAATAACAGGGGCCACTTTGGTTTTCTGCAGGTTTGTAAGGAGATTTCTGATTTGAAGCCGTTGTTAATAAGTCCAAATAATCATCTTCAACATAAATACCATGTTTTCAGAGCTGAAGTCGAGTCGAAATATGACTTCTTTGAATGGTACCTGGCATTCTCAAGACCAAGCAACAAAAAAGATGACCCAGACTACATTTGTGAAGATGTTGAAGATTGCTACAAGCGATATTTTACACAGGGAGAGCAAACTGAAGAAAAGACCCTGAATCAGAAAAAAATGAAGTCTTTTGGAGGACTGCTTCATTTCCTAAAATCTGACATTGATGTGCTTGAACAGAATTTGATTGCAATTGAAAAGCCCCAGTCCAAAAATGAAACCCAAACCATTCTCTACATTCTTGCCAACATCATCTTGAGTCAGTCTGACGAACCCTCTGAAAAAATCTTCGACATGTTACAGAAACTATGGTCGACAGAAGCTCATGGCAGAAGCCCAGAGTTTTACCTCTTGATTCTTTTGCTCTTTTGGTCTGATGAATCAAAGCAAGAGAAGGCAAACCCTCCAAACCTTGAAAACTGTGTGAAATATATGAGTCAGTCATATGAGAGGACGTATCAGAAATACCTTCACGGTCGCCACCTGGTGCCTCTGTTCTTCTATGGGAAAGGAGCAGGTTTGCAGATACTGGTTCACTCAAAGCTAGATAAGACTGATCTGGATCTCCTCACTGACGGAGATGGAAGTGTAGAAGTCAAATGTCTTCAGCGTATCGATGGGAAGGTGGAGGATCATAAAGTGTTTGCTGTTAGAAATGGGCAACAGATTCCAGTCGTCGCTCACAATCGGGCCAGTGTGTGCAGACGAGGCCAAGTGTCGTTCTACCTCGGCTTCACGATCAGAGGACCTGTCGCCTACAACATCAGATATCAGAACTGAAGTAAAGCCATGCTTTATATTTCAGACTCACAAAACACGTTTCATATTTGCCGAACATTGGTCAGTAGTGAAGTCTGATTGTGTTCAAAATGTAGACTGTTTATGTAATGAATCAACTGTATTTTACTCTGTGAAATATTTTCTCTGCAGAGTTCATGGATGATCGAATGCTGTCATTCAGAGTATAAATCTCTTCACTGGCGCTGGAAATGCTCAGTGCGGCTCATACAATGACAAAATGAGAACAATTCTTCTCAGCTGGATGCAAATACAAGACTGTAGAAGAACGAGACAACCTTTACCACATGTTTATATGATATTTCATGTGATTGTATTTGAATTGCACTATGATTTAACTCTTCGACTGTGGGACCGATTTTATCTATGAACTCAAACGTCAAAGACAAATTTTTAAATGTCTTAATATTTTATGTTTTGAAGAAAAAAATGTGTTGGGCATTATCTAACAGACAACTAGATAATAATTACTAGTTAAGTAGACTTCAGCCATGGTACTTTTC
>RJVU01060930.1:167168-199623 GCA_003731715.1 Anabarilius grahami
CTGATGTCCTATGGCGAATCGCCGGCTTATATAGTCACCTGCCCCGCCCATTTCGGCGGGAAGATTCGCGCGCTCTTCGCCTATAGGCTGCGCGGCCGTGCCGCGCCGTCATTGGTTCAACGACTTGTCTATGAGTGAACCAATGACGGTGCAGTTGCACTGCGTTATTGAAAAAGGCTTCAGTAACGGGGAAAAAGGGAGACTTTTCCCCATACGCAGTACGAAGTGGAGTATCGAAAGGGAAACGCTGCTGTCAATCACCTTACCGCTTGATAAGCATTTCTGATTATTATAAATGATTAAAACAGTTGTGCTGCTTCATATTCTTGTGGAAATATGATACCATTTAAACATTTGTGTAAAGATTAAAAAAGAGAGAAATTAAAATCAGGGATGCATTACATTTATCAAAAGTGACAGTGAAAATAAATGTAAATATGCTGGTCATAGAACTTTCTATTCATCAAAGAATCCTGAAAAATTTTATGTATCATGGTTTCCACAACAATTTTAAGCAACTCAGATAATAATCGTAAATGTTTCTTGAGCAAATCATATTAGATTTGATATAAGATTTAGCTTTGATCACATGAATAAATTACACTTTACTATATATTCACATAGAAAACAGTTATAGTTATTGTTTTTACTGTTTTTTTTTTCTCGATTAAATAAATTCAGCTTTGGTGAGCAGATACTTTTTTCAAAAACATTAAAAAAGGTTCTCAATTAGCACTGCATTATTCATACTTTACTGTCAATAAATACCTTGAGATGGCTTGAAAAGCGCACATAAACCATATCTTGTGGCAATTGTGCATTTATTGTCTTCAGGTTTTATCAGTCAGTACGTTTCTGAATTTTATTCTGCTGCTGCTATCAAATGGCTGAATTACTTCTACGAAACTGTTTTGGACTTTCTGCGAGAGAGCGCCCTCCAGCTTCCAGCATGAATTACACAACAGTGAGCGCTCCATAATGTTTAGATCATCTTATTTTAATTAAAGGGTTAGTTCACCCCAAAATGAAAATTATGTCATTAATCACTAAATGTAAATGTAATTACTCACCCTCATGTCGTTCCACACCCGTAAGACCTTCGTTAATCTTCAGAACACAAATTAAGACATTTTTGATGAAATCCGATGGCTCAGTGAGGCCTGCATAGCCAGCAATGACATTTCCTCTCTCAAGATCCATTAATGCACTAAAAAAACATATTTAAATCAGTTCATGTGAGTACAGTGGTTCAATATTAATATTATAAAGCCACGAGAATATTTTTGGTGCGCCAAAAAAACAAAATAACGACTGATATAGTGATGGCCGATTTCAAAACACTGCTTCAGGAAGCTTCGGAGCGTTATGAATCAGTGTGTCGAATCATGATTCAGATTGCGTGCCAAACTGCTGAAATCACGTGACTTTGGCGCTCCGAACAGCTGATTCGACACGCTGATTCATAACGCTCCGAAGCTTCCTGAAGCAGTGTTTTGAAATCGACCGTCACTACATAAGTCATTATTTTGTTTTTTTGGCGCACCAAAAATATTCTCGTGGCTTTATAATATTAATATTGAACCACTGTACTCACATGAACTGATTTAAATATGTTTTTAGTACATTAATGGATCTTGAGAGAGGAAATGTCATTGCTGGCTATTGTCACAGTTCCAGTCATTCCCGGACTTCATTTCCCATAATCCTCCCTGCCAATCACCTGCACTCACTCCACCAATCAGTAATCACCACACCCAGTTGCAGCACATTATCTGGACTATTTAAGCCACTCACATCCTGCCATACGTTGCAAGGTCTTGTAATACTATGGTTTGCATTTCTGAGCATTTGTCTTTGTGTTTGTCTGCCTGTTTCTGATCCTGTCTGTTTCCCATGTACGATTCTCTGCTGCCTGCCCTTTGGATTATTTGCTCTGTCTTGGACTTGTGATTGATATCTGCCCGGCCCTGATCTACTGCCTGTTCCTCGACCACGATTCTGTCTTATCCCTGCTGTACCTGTTTGCCACTGTTTGACCCTTGCCTGTTTGACCACGAACACTGTTTAATAAAGCCTGCACTTGGATCCCACGTCGTGTCCCGATTCATTACAGCTATGCAGGCCTCACGGAGCCATCGGATTTCATCAAAAATATCTTAATTTGTGTTCTGAAGATGAATGAAGGTCTTACGGGTGTGGAACGACATGAGGGTCAAGTCAAGTCACCTTTATTTATATAGCGCTTTTTACAATGCAGATTGTGTCAAAGCAGCTTTACATTGATAACTGGTACATAATTTTGGCTGCACAGCAGCTCTTAAAGAATAGTGTCAATGCAGGCAGATCAGAAGCACCGTTGATTAAATGTCAAGAATACTGTTGAATATCAAATGTCAAGTCAAATGTCAAGTGTCCCCAACTAAGCAAGCCAAAGGCGATAGTGGCAAGGAACCCAAACTCCATCAGGTGACATCAGGTGGCAAACAGGTGGCAAAACAGGTGTTAAAATGGAGAGAGAAAATTTTTTTGGGAGAAACCAGGCTTAGTCGGGGGGCCAGTTCTCCTCTGGCGAACAGTGCTTTGTTACGAATCAGGTTGCTATCATAAGTCTGATAGGATCGCACCAATCAAAGTGTTTATTTCAGTTCCATCCAGTTGAGGATCGTATTCATCACGCCGGTATGGACGGTTTGTTGAGGAACTGTGCTACTGGCTGTCGTGTCGATGAGGCCTTCACGATGGATGATCTAGTTGACTCGATCTCTGCTGATACTTCAGGGCTGCGTTGTGGTCATGTCCAGTTGAGGATCGTATTCATCACGCCGGTATGGACGGTTTGTTGAGGAACTGTGCTACTGGCTGTCGTGTCGATGAGGCCTTCACAATGGATGATCTAGTTGACTCGATCTCTGCTGATACTTCAGGGCTGCGTTGTGGTCATGTCCAGTTGAGGATCGTATTCATCACGCCGGTATGGACGGTTTGTTGAGGAACTGTGCTACTGGCTGTCGTGTCGATGAGGCCTTCACAATGGATGATCTAGTTGACTCGATCTCTGCTGATACTTCAGGGCTGCGTTGTGGTCATGTCCAGTTGAGGATCGTATTCATCACGCCGGTATGGACGGTTTGTTGAGGAACTGTGCTACTGGCTGTCGTGTCGATGAGGCCTTCACAATGGATGATCTAGTCGACTCGATCTCTGCTGATACTTCAGGGCTGCGTTGTGGTCGTGTCATGGCTCCGGTCCTTGGTCTCAGCTGAATACGGCCCGGATCCGGTTGACTACGGTAAACCTCGGGATAAACAGAAAGACTAATATTAGCGTAGATGCCATTCTTTTTCAGATGTAACGAGTACATCTGGTGTTATAGAAAGTGTTCCTGGTTCCGGCTGACCTATTTTATGCAGCCTAATAATCCTTTAACGGATTTGAAAATATAAATTGATAATGTGTTATGTGTATGCCAGGTTAAAGAGATACGTTTTTAGTCTAGATTTAAACTGACAGAGTGTGTCTGCATCCCGAACAATGCTAGGAAGATTGTTCCAGAGTTTAGGTGCCAAATAGGAGAAGGATCTACCGCCTGCGGTTGATTTTGATATTCTAGGTATTATCAGCTGGCCTGAATTCTGAGATCGCAATAAACGTGAAGGACTATAATGCATTAAGAGCTCGCTTAGGTACTGGGGAGCTAAACCATTTAGTGCTTTGTAAGTAATTAGCAAGATTTTAAAATCTATACGATGTTTAACAGGAAGCCAATGCAGTGATGACAGAACTGGGCTAATATGGTCATACTTCCTAGTTCTAGTAAGAACTCTAGCTGCTGCATTTTGTACGAGCTGTAGTTTATTTATCAAGCGGGAGGAACAACCACCCAGTAGAGCGTTACAGTAATCTAGCCTTGAGGTCATGAACGCATGAACTAACTGTTCTGCATTTTTCATTGAGAGCATATGTCGTAGTTTAGATATATTTTTAAGATGGAAGAATGCGGTTTTACAGATGCTAGTAACATGGCCTTCAAATGAAAGATTGGTATCAAAGAGCACACCCAGGTTCCTAACTGACGACGAAGACTTAACAGAGCAGCCATCAAGTGTTAGACAGTATTCTAGGTTATTGCGTGAAGAAGTTTTCGGTCCAAAAATTAGAATCTCTGTTTTTTCTGAATTTAGTAGTAGGAAATTACTGGTCATCCAGTTTTTTATATCAGCTATACATTCTGTTAATTTAGCGACTTGGTAAGTTTCATCAGGGCGTGAAGAAATATAGAGCTGAGTATCATCAGCGTAACAGTGAAAACTAACGCCATGCTTCCTAATGATATCTCCCAAGGGTAGCATGTACAGAGTGAAAAGCAACGGTCCTAGTACTGAGCCTTGCGGTACTCCATATTTAACTTGTGATTGATATGACATCTCATCGTTTACCACTACAAACTGATAACAGTCAGATAAGTATGATTTGAACCATGCCAATGCAATTCCACTAATGCCAACATAGTTTTCGAGTCTATTTAGAAGAATATTGTGATCAATAGTGTCAAATGCAGCACTAAGATCCAGTAACACTAATAGAGTGATACAACCACGATCTGATGATAAGAGCAAATCATTAGTAACTCTAATGAGAGCAGTCTCAGTACTATGGTACGGTCTAAATCCTGACTGGAAATCCTCACAGATACTATTTCTTTCTAAAAAGGAACATAGTTGTGATGAAACTGCCTTTTCTAGTATATTTGACAGAAAAGTGAGATTTGAAATCGGCCTGTAATTGACTAATTCTCAAGGATCAAGTTGTGTTTATTTTAATAAGAGGTTTAATAACAGCCAGCTTAAAAGTTTTTGGTACGTATCCTAGTGATAAAGATGAATTAACAATATTAAGAAGAGGATGTATGACCTCTGGAAGCATCTCTTTCAATAGCTTAGTCGGTATAGGGTCTAACATACAAAACTAGAAAAGGCAGTTTCATCACAACTATGTTCCTTTTTAGAAAGAAATAGTATCTGAGATGGGAAAATCCATGACCTCACAAGTTGACACAATCACCCCACGAGAGATAATAAGGTCAAGAGTATGACCTAACCTATGGGTGGGACAGGAAATAGACTGAGCCAAATCTAATGAGTCTAAAAGTGCCTTAAATTCATTTGCAGGTTTATCAGAGCAGCAGCAAACATGAATGTTAAAGTCACCACAGATTAAAATATTGTCAAACTTTGATAAAAACTCTGTCAGAAACTCTGAGAACTCAATTAAAAAATCCTTATTTAATTTGGGCGGCCGGTAGATTACTGCACATAAAATCGGACAGGATAGTGTAAGCACAAACACTTGTAGCTCAAAGCTGGAATACCCTCTAGTGGACAACTGGCGACACTTCAGGGACTGTCTATGTATGGTGGCTATCCCCCCGCCCTTACCCGTTTGCCGCGGCGTGTTTAGGTAAAGGTAACCAGAGGGGAGGATTTCCGAAAAGGCGCTGACGTCACCTGAGGGAAGCCAAGTTTCGGTGAGGAAAAACAAATCCAGATTGTAAGAGGAGATGACATCATTGAGGACAAATGTTTTGTTATTGAGCGATCTGGTGTTACAAAGTGCCATGCGGAACGTGGACGAGCTGACAGGCAGCGATGTCATATGAGGAACTGGACGGAGGTTTCCCTGGACACAACCCCGGGTGGATGTTTCAACGTGGCGGGGACACGGAAACGGCACACCAATGTCGGAGCCAACCTGCCGAAGCCATCGGTAGCATTCCCGCGATCTTCCAGCATAGCCAAATCCTGGTTGATCTTGACCCCTCGGAAACGAAGAATCCAGGTGAGTCCTCAGCCTGACATGTAGCCCGCCTCTCCGACCGCGTCTTCTGTGGTGCTTCCTGCCTGGTAGCAGCCAGACAGGGCGTCTCAGGAAAGGTGGAATTAATGTCAGCAATGGCGGTGGTGGTTTAAAAGACTTTTTTAGGTATTTAAGAGGCGAATAGTTGTACAACGCAGTTCCATCAGCGTAGTGCGATCATAAACAATAAACAAGGAGAGAGTAGCAGAAACAAACATGAGGAAACAGAGGAGCAAGTGGCAGGCCAAACACAGCGGCGCCATCACATTCAATGAACATGATTTCTTAACTTTTAGGGGTGTTTCACTCATGGACATTTGTGCGGAAGCGACATAGTCCTCTCTTTGTACATTTGCGAGGTTCTACAACGTCAGTGTGTCATGAGCACCAGTTGGAGTGCCCTAGGTAGCCACTAGAGGGCACTCCAACCCGGACTGTTCCTCACCCCACTTGTGAACTTCATTTCCCATAACACACTTCCCGGACTCATTTACATTTACATTTACATTTAGTCATTTAGCAGACGCTTTTATCCAAAGCGACTTACAAATCAGAATAGTAGAATCAAATCAAATCAACATGAGAACAACAGTATGTAAGTGCTGTGTGAAGTCACAGTTATGTCAGTAAAGTGCTCGTAGCAAGGAAGGTTTTTTTTTTATAAATACACACATAGATGGAAGAAGAATAGAAATTGTAGTGCTACTATTACTGGGTCAAGTGCTGACGAAAAAGATATGTCTTTAGCATTTTTTTGAAAATGGCTAGAGACTCAGCTGCTCGGATAGAGCACGGCAGGTCATTCCACCAGCCAGGAATAGACCCGGAGAAGGTCCGTGAGAGCGATTCAAGATTCAAGATTCAAGATTCAAGAGTTTTATTTGTCACATGCACAATTATATAGAGCATATATAACCAGCAGTGAAATGAGAGTCAGGTCCGCTCCATGGACAGTGCAATTATTAAAGAATACAACACAGATGAGAATATACATAACTATAGCTATGAAGGAATTAAATAAAAGTAAACAATAAAAATATAAGAATAAAAAAAAAAAAAAAGATGTATACTGTAGAATTAAATATAGAATGGAAAATAATGTGCATGAGAGTAAACTGTAGTCTTAAATATTAAGATACACAGGGATGTGCAAGAGGCAATGTGCATATGTGCATTATACTGTAGTCTTAAATATTAAGATACACAGGAATGTACAAGAGGCAAAAGTGCAAACAGGTTAACACTTTCAGTATGTCAATGTGAGGTAGTGAATTATGAATTATCTTACTGATAAAGTGCATATTAAGTGAAGACATGAAGAAGTTAAGAGGCAGGTTTTGAGTTCAGGAGCCTGATGGCCTGGGGAAAGAAACTCCTCCTAAGTCTCTCGGTTTTTGCCATCAGACTACGGAAGCGCTTACCAGATGGCAGCAAAGTGAAAAGATGATTACTGGGGTGGATGGAGTCCTTGATGATTTTAACAGCTCTGCTTTTGCAGCGTTTGAGATTTTGTGCCCCTTTGTGATGGCACCACAAGGCGCCGTTCACTTGCAGAACGCAAGTTTCTGGAGGGCATGTAAGTCTGAAGTAGTGAGTTAAGGTATAGCGGTGCAGAGCCAGCGGTCGTTCTGTAGGCAAACATCAGAGCCTTGAATTGGATGCGAGCAGCTACTGGCAGCCAATGCAGAGTGATGAAGAGAGGAGTGACGTGCGCTCTCTTCGGTTCGTTGAAGACCAGTCTTGCTGCAGCATTCTGGATCAGTTGTAGAGGCTTGATAGTGCATGCTGGAAGGCCAGCCAAGAGAGCATTACAGTAGTCCAGTCTGGATAGAACAAGAGCTTGGACAAGAATTTGTGTGGAATGCTCCGATAGGAAGGGTCTAATCTTCCTGATGTTGTACAAGGCAAATCTGCAGGACTGTTGTTGCAACGTGATCTGTGAAGCTTAAACAATCATCCATCACCACTCCAAGGTTCCTGGCTGTCCTGGAAGGAGTAATGGTTGACGACCCAAGTTGAATTGAAAGGTTATTACTCATTATCCTGATTGCACCCAGCTGTTTTGTGTTTGATGATTTGTGTCTGTCTATTAATACCCTGTTTGTTTCTGCTTTTGTTATTGAGGTTTCATTTACTGTCACTAGGTTTTTGTGTTTGTTTTCTTTGTTTATTGTGGACTGTTCTGTGGACTCTGACCCTTGCCTGCCTGGGTTATGTTCTTGGATTGCCCAATTAAAGCTGCACATGGATCTTACCTTCTTGTCTTTGTGCATTTGTGACACAGTGTTGCTGCTTCTCAGATGTGAGCTTGGCTGTACATCGCCTGTGATCCTGTTTTTTCTTCTGGTGAGTTATTTTCCTCGTGACTTTGCTGGTAAGGGTCATCCACTAATATAGCACCATCTCTGGCGTTCTGGAGGAATGAAACAGAACGCTGGTTAGAACGCTGGCTGACGCGTCCAGAATTCACAGAACCACGCTTGCATATCTCAGGAGCTGCTGGGTTATTGTCAGACTGCTTGTTCCCATCCAAAGTAGACCAGAGTTACCAACCATGACCATCTTTCATTCGCTGCAATAAATCTGATCAGGTCCTGCAGGAGAGCCGCGGGATTGCAGACCTCTTCTGGGGACCTTTTTTTGTTAGTTGATCTTGATGCTTATTGTAGCTCTGATGCACTTGTTACACAGCTGCGATTTATATTTTATGATGTATTTGGTGAAAGTAATTCTCTTAAGGTCGTGTAAGCATTATAGAGAGTTTGTTTTTCTGCCATAGTACCAAACTTTAACTTAATTTACTAGATGAGATTAAAGTCAAATGGAAAAACCTGTGAGATACACCCATGAGGAAATACGCATTCTTGGTCGGCACAACCTATCCTGCAGGCATGAATCAGCTGAAGGCGATCAGTCATTTCCTGTTGGGTGTGAATGTTTCACTCAAACATTGCAAACGATGGACAGAATGTGATTTCCCCTCAGAGTTTCTCTCATGTCTCTTGAAAAACTGGTTTCCCTTGTTTTCCTGGAGATTAGTTCCAGAGCGTTTTCTCAAGAAGCCACAAGAATCCTTTAAATGTCTAATGGTGCGTTCACACCGGACGCAAATAAAGTGGTAAGCACGATTGATTTACATGTTAAGTCAATGCAAAGACGCGAATTGACATTCTGCGGCGCGATTCGCGCGAATGAAGCGGTGTGAGTGACGCGATTTGCGCAAATCGCGCAAGTTGAAAAATTTGAACTTTGCCGAATTTCCGCGCCGCGTTAACCAATCAGAAGCTTGCTCTAGTAGTGACGTGACGTAGCGAGCTGAGGCAGAAATTCGAAACAACAATGGAGGACAAAATCATCGTCGCTGTGCATCTTCATACATTTATAGAAACAGAAATAAAAAGGATCGTGTTTGAAAGAAAGTGAGTGAGGAGGTCGGACAATCTGATAAATTGTAAAAAATGGTCTTTACTCAATTTGAGCTATATATATATATATATATATATATATATTATATACATATTAAGACTACAAGCCAACTAAAGATGACCAATTGAGCTTATTCGCCATAATTTACAATTATTTCCCCACTGACAAGTTGTGTTTATTCAGAGGAAGTGTGCAGAAAGCAGTGGGAGAGTCTGGGACACATAAAGGAGCGGGAGCCCCTCTCATGACGCGAATTCGCGTCTGTTGTGAAGGGATTTTCACGCGCGAATGAAGCGAGTAAACTCAAAATGTTCAAGCGTCCAACTACGCGCGAATAGCGCGATTTATTCGCGCAAGTCGCGTCTGGTGTGAACACAGCATTGGTCTTTCATGGTAAATAACTGCTTCATAAAACTCTAGATTTAAAGTTTTCAATGATTTCAGACCTTCAGCATCAGATACTTTTTTCTAACAATACTCTAATTTATACTCTAATTTTTTCTAAAAAAAAATCTTTAGGAATATCATATTTTATCCATTAAGAGAATGATACTATAATCTTAAACCAATATTTTATGCATCCTGTTTGCTTAAAATGGTTCTGCTGAACACAAAGGACGATATTTGGAAGAATGTAAGTAACCAAACAGATCCCGCCCCAGCTGATACCATAGCATTTATTTTTCCTACTATGGTAGTAAATGGGGCGCTAGCTGTGTTTGGTTACTGATGTACTGACTGGATTTTGGCGGACTGTTTTATAGTTGCGATTGTCTCCTGTAGACTTTACCTAACTGAGCCTCAAGAAAGAATAAGCACTAGGGAGTCTTCTACATCATTCCTGAAGATCTTCAACCTGTAGGCAGGTGAGTACTTTATGGTTTAGGCAGGGACATGGCCTTCATTTCAGAAGTGAGGGGGACAGAAATGTCAGGAGTACCAGTTTTATTATCTGATTTTTTTTATGTATTTTTTTTTTATTTATCTCATCTCAATTTTAATTTGAAATCAATTTGCTTTTAATGAGAAATCAAATAAACTACTGAACAATCAATATCTATAATATTTTTCTTGTATTTTATGACAATGTTATGATTGGTTTATGTGCTATAAACAATAATCTTTAAGGATTTTATACAGTGTAAAATAAAAGATCACAGAATAAGGCAGAAAATATGCAGTACCTGTCTAAAGTTTGGAAACTCTTTTAGTCTCTTCTGCGAACCAAGGCTGAATTTGTTTAATCAAAAATGCAGTAAAAACAGTAATATTGTGAATGTCACAGTTCATGGGGTGCACGAAGAAGAATAATCAAATAAAAAAAATAAAATCAAACAAATATACTTTAATGAAGATACTCAGAATATAGAAGAAATATAGCACCATATACACAAACGAGAACTGACAAAGACTAAGGGAAAACACAGGGTATCTCAGAATTATTCAGACGTTTTCGATATTTTTGGCACATTTTTTACTAGTGGGTGCAAGACACTATTTTATGTAAGTGAATAGAGTCAAAATAAAGTAAACTGTAACATATTATACCCAAAAATTATTCAGACACTTTGAACTGACCATGTTTTGCTCAAGAGTTATCTGACATAATTAAGAGTTTTTTTTTCTGACACCGTTTAACTCATTTTTTGAAACTATAGTGAATAAACGTACTCGGTTACTAACGTAACCTCGGTTCCCTGAGATACGGAAGGAGTACTGCGTATGGGGAAAGGTCTCCTTTTTCCCGCTGCTGAAGCCTTTTTCAATAGCGCAGTGTAACTGCACGGCCATTGGTTCAAACTTGAGAACTTTTTGAACCAATGACGGCGCGGCAGAGCCGCGCGAGCCTATGGCGATGCAGCGCGCCAAAGCTCACCAGAAAGGGCGGGGCGTAAGGCTATATAACCGGGCAGTTCGCCATAGGATTTCAGGTCATTCGACTGAAACGACGACACTGAAGCCGCAGCCTCGTGGCACGGCATAGAATGCAGTACTCGTTCCGTATCTCAGGGAACCGAGGTTACGTTAGTAACCAAGTACGTTCCCTTTCGATACTTCACTCGTACTGCATATGGGGAACGAATTCAACCGCGCCGTGCCACGGCAGGGAACGATTGGACTTGTCTTGGACACCGCAGGGGAACCAGCAGACAAGTGAGATGGCCGAGGCCGTCGAACCCATTATGTTACACTTGCAAGGAGGGAGCTAACCCTCTAGAGTGGCATGATGGCGGAGCTCGACAGAGGCCGCCGTCATACCGAGAGGACCCGAGCTTGTAAGGTCGGGATATGCAGATTATAAAATCTGACAAAGTGGACGGCGAGGACCAGCCGGCCACCTCACAGATGTCTCTATTAGAGATTCCACTGGACCAGGCCCATGAGGAGGCCATCCGTCTTGTGGAGTGGGCTCTAACTCCTATGGGGCAATCCAGGCCCATAGAGAAGTAACAGAGAGCAATAGAGTTGACTGTCCAACGCGAGAGAAGTTGCTTTTAAGGCCGAAGACCCATTGGTGCGGCCGCCAAAGCAGATAAAAAGCTGGTCAGACTGCCGGAACGGCTGTGACCCCTCTATGTAGGTCCTCAACACCCTGACAGGGCAGAGTAATTCCAGCTCTCGCTCATCCGACAAAGAAGGCAGCGCTGACCTGTGCTCTGAACGGAGTCGAGAGCACTTTAGGGACATAGCCATGCCTAGGTTTCAAAACGACCTTGGAGTCGTTGGGCCCGAACGAGGCAAGCAGGGCTCACAGAGTTGGCAATTTGCCAACATGCTTAATCGATGTTAATGCAAGTATCAGAGCGGTTTTGAGCATCAGGGGCCTGAGGGCCCTTTTGGGGCCCTTTGAGCGCTCTGAGGACCTTGAAAAGGTCCCAGGTGGGAACAGTGAGAGGACGAGGGGGTTCAACCGCCTAGAACCTCTCAAGAAACGCACAAAGAGGCTGTTTCGACCCACTGATTGGCCAGCAATGGGAGTGTGAAACGCTGCAATGGCTGCTACGTACACCTTGAGCGTGGAAGGAGTGAGGCCCTGTCCAACCGCTCTTGGAAGAAAGACAGTATCTGAGATACGTCACTCCACAGGATCAACGTTGCGTGCTAAGCACCTGCCAACAAAGACCAACCACTTCTGGGCGTAGAGGCGTCTCGTGGACGGGGCTCTCGCCTGAGAAATGGTGTTTAGCACGTCCCCGGGGAGGTTCACAGGCTCCCATCGAGGGACCATAGGTGCAGAGCCCAGAGTTCTGGCTGAGGGTGCCAGATCGTCCTGTTTGCCTGAGAGAGGAGGTACTGTCTCAGGGGAATAGGCCAAGGGGCTTTTGTGAAAAGCCTGAACAGCTCTGAGGACCAAACTTGGCTCCTCCATAACGGGGCCACCAGGAGGACTCTGTGCTCGTCTTCCCCGATTCGCCTGATGACCTGAGGGATCAGAGTGATCGGGGAAATGCATAAAGGAGGAGGCTGGGCCAGTGCATCTACATCCTTCGAGAAATAAATTGGGCAATGAGAGTTGTCTTCTGAGGCGAAGAGGTCTACTTCTGCCTTCGCGAAGATCTCCCAAATCGTGAGAACCACCTGGGGGTGGAGCATTCACTCGTCTGAGGGAACATTGCTCCGAGATAGCATGTCTGCTCCCAGGTTCATTCTGCCTGGTATGTGTGTCGCTTTGAGCGACTGCAACCTTGCCAATGCCCATTCCAGGAGGCGCTTCGCCAGTGCGCAAAGGCGGCTGGACGAGAGGCCGCCCTGGTGATTCATGTAGGATACCACTGTCATGCTGTCTGACTGGACTAGGACATGGTGTCTTGTCAGGAAGGCCTGAAAGGAGTGAAGGGCTTGAATCACTGCCAGCATCTCGAGGCAGTTGATGTGGAGATGGCTCTGCTCAAGAGACCACGAGCCGAAGGGTGGTCTTCCCTCACAAAGAGCGCCCCAACCCGAGTTGGACGCATCTGTCGGCCTGATTGACCTTGATACGCAGGCGGCCGTGCGGCCAAGCGTGAGGAGGGACCCGAAATTTCAACCAGTATTGCGGAGGCCGCATCCGTAGAAGGCCGAGCTGCAAAACCGGGGAGGCGGAAGCCATCAGCCCTAGCATCCTCTGGAAAAACTTCAGAGGTAGGTTGGCTTTGTTCCTGACAGAAGCTGCGAGCTGCTGAATAGCCAGAGCACGCTCTGGCGAGACTACGGCCATCATGTGGACTGAGTCGAAAACTGCCCCCAGGAACGTAGTAAGTTGGCTGGGGAGCAGTGAGCTCTTGGCAAAGTTGACCCTGAGTCCTAGGCACTGTAAGTGGCTGAGGAGCACGGATCTGTGATGTTCTAGCTCAGTTCGCGACTGGGCCACGATGAGCCAGTCATTGAGATAATTCAGAACCCGGATTCCCATCTGTCTCAGTGGGGAAAAGCGCCTCGTTCATGCACTTCGTGAAAGTGCGGGGAGCTAGGGACAGCCCGATTAGGGAGGACTGTATACTGGTAAGCCACGCCCTCGAATGCGAATCTCAAGAATCGCCTGTGGTGGGGGCTATCTGGATGTGAAAGTAAGCGTCTTTCAGGTCCAGTGAGCAGAACCAGTCCTCAGGGCAAATCTGCACCAGGATCTGTTTCAGCGTTAACATCTTGAACTTCCATCTCATGAGGGAGAGGTTCAGGAGTCCGAGGTCTAAGATGGGTCTGAGACCACCATCTTTCTTGGGGATGAGAGAATAACGGCTGTAGAACCCTGATTCGCTCTCTGAGGGGGGAACTATTTCTATAGCTCCTTTCCCTAGCAGAGTCATCACTTCAGCGCGGAGAACATGAGCGTCGTCCGGATTAACTGAAGTGGGAACACCCCGCTGAAGCGCGGGGGCCGTCGGGCGAACTGCATAGAGTAGCCTTGATTTATTATCCCCAACTTCCAGCATAACACTCCGGGGATGGCCTACCAGCCTCAGCCCGCGTGTAAGGGATTGAATCAGAGAGCATGTGACATGTTCAGCTGAGCAAAAAAGAGCACTGAGTGCGCTCTCATAGAGAGCGTGTGTCCTCAACAAACACGGCTTGGAGGGGCTGAGCCGGCAAGCGACACGCTGAGAGGCTCGGCAATTTATAAAAACACCAGAAAAATGCTCAAGCGTCCTCAGTGAGGACGCTCATTCTGATTGAACGTGGCTTGCGGCGTGAAACCGGCAAGCGACACGCAGAGAAACTCAGCAAACAGATATATGCTTCTTAGAAAAAATATACATCATGAGTCCCACCTGAGTCAGAGGAGAGCATCAGGGTATATTCAGCCGAGCGGTGTTGGAAGTGAGACCGCTCTTCCTCAATGAACATGGCTTGCAGGGCAGAGCCAGCAAGTGACATGAACAGAGGTCCAGCACAATGAGCATATATTAGTTCCACCGAGCACAAGTGAGCATTGAGCTCGCTTCAGTGACCGCATGCGTCCTCATGAACGTGGCTTGCAGGGGCGGGGCCGGCAAGCGACACGCAGAGAGACTGGAATAAAAGTTATATCAACTGAATATAAATAACATAGGTCTCACCCGAGACGGGGGAGAGTGTCATGTTATATTTCTCAAAGAACGCTGCTTGGGCGGCGGAACCGGCAAGCAACACGCCGAGAAATTCAACAAACTCGGCAGAAATACACTGTATCAACTGAATATATAGAACATAAGTCTCACCCGAGACGGGGGGGGAGGGACATGTTATATTTCTCAATGAATGCGGCTTGCGGGCAGAACCAGCAAGCAACAAGTAGAGAAACAGTGCAAACAGCAGAATAAGCTCCATTAAATTTAGTATATAAACATGATTCTTGCCCGAGTCGGGGGAGAATGACAAGTCATATTTCTCAATCGACGCGGATTGCGGGGCGAAACCGGCGAGCGACGCGCATTGAGATAAGGGGAAATACACTCAGATAGAAAATGTATCATGAGTCTCGCCTAAGTCAGGGGAGAGCATCATGTCAAATTCAGCTGAGAGATTCAGATAACTCGGCAAAAATCTGCTATATAAACTGACTGTATAACATGGGTATCACCCAAGAGGGGGGAGAGCGACATGTTATATTTCTCAATGAACGCGGCTTGTGGGCAGAACCAGCAAGCAACAAGTAGAGAAACAGTGCAAACAGCAGAAATGTGCTCCATTAAATTGAGTATATAACAAGTTTCTCGCCCAAATTGGGAAAGAAAGTCATGTCATATTTCTCAACTGACGCGGCTCGCGGGGGTGGGACCGGCCAGCGACGCGCATTGAGTTAAGGGGTTAAATACACTCAATCAGATAGAAAATGTATCATGAGTCGCCTAAATCAGGGGAGAGCATCATGTCAAATTCAGCTGAGTGTGAGAGCTCGCTCTAGTGATCCCGAATGAGAGCACGCATCCTCAGCGAACGAGATTTGCGGGGGTGACCCGGCAAATGACGCGTTCGGAGGAACGGCATTTGAAGCAAATGCCAGCGAGAAAGTAGAAAAATAAGCTCTGTACTCACCTGACGGAAGACGGCAGGGGATGAGCTGAATGCTCTCAGATGCTGAAGACAGCACGAGGCGGCGCGGTGAACAGCTGATAGAGAGCGAAGATCCGCAGAGCGAGAGAACGCCGTGAAAACGGCGGAGAAACTTGCTCTTTTAAGCGGTTACAACCTCTGGAAATAGCTCTTTAAATTGTTCGCCGGATGCCGGCAGGACACTCGCTGAAAAGGCGTCCGGCGATCTCAGCTGGTCCGCTGCGGTGCCTCTTCTACGGCGGGAGAGCTCGTTCCAGGCAGCGAAGGCTTTCAGCTTCGGAGATCAGCCTTACTATATAGCCTTATGCCCCGCCCTTTCTGGCGAGCTTTGGCGCGCTGCATCGCCATAGGCTCGCGCAGCTCTGCTGCGCCGTCATTGGTTCAAAAAGTTCTGAAGTTTGAACCAATGGCCGTGCAGTTACACTGCGCTATTGAAAAAGGCTTCAGCAGCGGGTAAAAGGAGACCTTTCCCCATACGCAGTACGAGTGAAGTATCGAAAGGGAACTGAATTAATGAATGAAATTGTAATGAGGCAGAGGCGGCGTTAGAATCCATACGCAGTTGTTTAATAAAATCCACAGCAAACAAGTCCAAATTGACAGGCAGATAGCATAAACGTGAGGCAGGCAGAGGTAGATGCACAATAAGGCAGTCCAATCCAAACAACAGATCAAAGGGGTAATTCAAGAGGAAGAAACAGAACTAAACAGGCAATGGTCATACACAAGATAGCAAGACAATTATGTATAATCGCTCGGTAAGGCAGGTAAACTGGCAATACTTTGCAATAGCCTGATAGCCTAGCCATACTTAAATGTCCCACAAACAGGAAGTGACTCATGAAGCAGAGGGAGCGACACAGTCAATAATCGGGAGAGGGCTCCCTCTGCTGGCGTGACGTTACAGAAATGCATAAGGCGTCTGAATAAAATTTGGTTTGACTGTATGTAAAATATGTTTGCAAATCTCAACATCTACAGTGCATAACATCATCAAAAAATTCAGAGAAACTGGAGAAAATCTCTGTGCGTAAAGGAGAATTGAACTGTTCACTGAACTTTCAATTCATCAAAGAATCCAGAAAAATTAAGTGTATCTGTCATGTTTTGAGTTTGTTCTGAATATGTGTTTCTATTCATTCATTGAGTTCCAGGTTTTATTGCTCTGTTAATTCAATCTAATTAAGCCTTGTACTTCAGTCTGTTCTTCGTCAGTTCTCCATTGTGTGTACTTCTGTTTGTTTCTCAGTCAAGTGTACTGTTTATAGTTATTGTTAATAAATCATTTTCTGCCGCACTTAGATCCTACCGCATTCTTTGCTGTAACCAAGTGTGACAGTATCATGGTTTCTACAACAATTGATAAGACTGATAATAATCATGCATGTTTCTCGAGCAGCAAATCCGTATATCAGAATGATTTCTGAAGACTGGAGAGAATTGTCACAATTGTTTGTTTTCACGTTTCTTCAGTCAATCCGTTTCTGCTGCTACAGCGAACAGCTGAATTACTTCTACGAAACCATGATCTGCTTTTATTTAATTTTTCCTTTTTTATTCAAAGTATTCAAATTTGTTAACTATAGCATGAATTATCTGATATTCTGAGTGTCAAATATGTGCAAGTGAATGTGTTTTACTGTTTAAATGCTTTTATAATGATTGCGTTAGGCGATGGGCGCCGCCATGCTAGTTTGTATTGCAGTCCAGAGAATCAGATCTGTGGGATTCACAACACGCAAATTCCTCCACTTCTCCTAAAATACATGAAAGTAAGTGAGCTGGTGAACTGGGAGAAGAATAGAGTAAACCAAGACTGATCACACCGGTGTTAAGGGCTCAAAATAAAATGACCGGTCATGCACAGACTATCTTGTCTCTTTAATTCAAATCTAGATTTATTTACATTGGCCTACAATGAAGTAATGAAGTGCAGTTTTAAAAAAAAAAGTAAATAAATAGAAAATCTATTAAAAAAATTACAAATAATAATGAAAGGCAACTGAAGAATAAGCGGCCAGGGCTGCAAGTCCCGAACTATCAAACCAGAGTCCTAATATAACAGCAGAAGAAATGTAGACAAGAAACTTAGTCAACTAACACTGAGAAGGCCAAACAAGACCTGAAAAACAAGATGAAATAGCCTCAAATCAAACCAACAAACAAGAGACAGGGAAGTGACAGTAACAGAAACCGAATCGAAACTCAGGAGGAAGTGATTTAGTCTGAAAAATATATAGAGCCAGATAATTACCTCTTGTTGAGCAATACACTGTCTAACCAGAAACCAGTTTTTCTTCCAGAAAAATGCTTTAAGGAAACATTTCCCAAAAAAAGTACTATAAATATGACCAAAGAACGCAGATGGCTTCAGACTTCAACTGAAGAAATTACCAGACAACTTCTGAACATAACGAATACACACAAGGACCCCAGGTGAGACACCACTTTAAAATGATACGGACAGGTAATGTCATGACAGTGTGAATAGCCGCCTTCAGATTATGAGGTGTTTAGATCTGAACAGTATTGCATGAAGACTCAAAATGCATTAGGAACAAAAATATGTCTTCAAACTAATCAGATGCATCTGTCATTTCACCACAGGCAATGGTTAGACATTATTTATTGGATTGTATTCAGTAAAGGAAGGATGTATGCCTTTATTTGTTTTTGAGTTTTTTAAACACTGAATTAGATTGCATTTTAAGAAATTTTATGTGAGAATTAATGAAATCAGTAACACGTAAAAAGAATTTCAGAATGATAAAGTAGTCATTATTAAACTTCATATGTGTAAATCCCCATTGTTCATTGTTCTTTACTGCAGTCATGGCATCAGAGACCATTGAAGTGGCAGCTCTGGGAAGACCTCTGTATCCTGGTATGCTGTATGACTGCCGCAAGGATGCCTTCATTCCAGGTGCTGTACAGTACCTACTAAAAGGATTTTTATTCCTTTTTCACCCAAATGTGAATCAACAAAACAGTGCATGTGTGGTCATTTTGAGAGATAAGATGAAGCACACAAATATTGGCATGTTTACTTCAACAGTTCATTGCATCCTCATACGTAACTGTTAAAACCATTTCTCATTTCAGGTGTTACTCTGTGGGACAAGAAGTCACTGAGTGAAGATTTGGACAGTCATCAAAAGCCCATGACAGATTTGAAGTTCAGTAGCTCCGACTCTCTCTCTGATAAGTCCAGTCTCCTGGATGTGAGCGCTTCCCTGAAGGCCAGCTTCTTGGGAGGACTGGTGGAGGTGGGAGGATCTGCCCAATACCTGCGTGACACCAAATCCTCAAACCAACAGTCCAGAGTTACAATGTATTACAAAGAAACCACCAGATTCGACCAGCTCACCATGTCGCAGCTGGGCTCAGCTCAGATCGCCCATCCTGAGGTGTTTGACCAGAAAACTGCGACTCATGTGGTCACGGGTGTACTGTACGGAGCTCAGGCTGTCATGGTGTTTGATCGGACATTTTCCGAAGAGGAAAACAAGAAGAAGATTGAGGGAGAACTGAATGTCATGGTCAAGAAGATCCCTGGATTTTCTATTGAGGGAAAAGGAGCTATAGATATGACAGATGGGGATAAGAAAGTCGCTGAGAGCATCTCCTGCACATTTCATGGTGACGTCCATCTTAAGCAGAACCCCACCACTTTCATGGAGGCCATAGAGGTGTACAAGACGCTCCCCGTTCACCTGAAGGAGAATCCACAGAATGCAGTTCCAATAAAAGTCCGGCTCTATCCTCTTTGTCTTCTGGATACAAAAGCAGCTAAGTTGGAGAGAGAAATCACCATGCTTCTGGTTTCCAACACTGAAGATATAATAGAGGGGCTGTTAGAGGCAGGGAGGACATGCAACGATCTCTCCAATAACACACTGGTTATTTTTTTTAAAGACATCAAAGAGAGGCTCAGTTCATTTCAGGACTGTCTTAACATTTACAAAATGGCACTTATGAAAGCAGTGGCCAAGGTCTTGCCTGCTATACGAGGAGGAGAGATGGAGGAGAAGTCATTGGAAGACATCCTGAGTATCCACTACAGCTCCCCTTTTAAAGCTGACATACTGAACCAGTGGTTAGATCATGCAAAGTCTGAACTTGACCTCTTGAGTTCTCAAACCAAGAAGCTGAAGGAAATCACAACTGAAGACGCAGACAGTCTCAACACCATCCTCCTTAATCCTGATATTGATGTTGTGGTGTGCTTGACCTTCACATCTCTGAAGTATGAACACCCGTATCATTCAACTCTGCCGGAGTTTCTGGAATATGTTGAGTTTAAAAAGCTAGATGTGGGAATGAAACCGTGTTCTCGCACGTTAGCATCAGAAGTGTGGTTCAAATATCCTGGTGTCATCTTAAAGATGAGAGAGAACTTATCTCTTTTCAGAAGTTTTTCAGAAGCTAACAAAGATGAAAAGAGATACCGATTTATTTTATCTGCCATTTCTGATCCATCCAGTCCAGGCTCCTCCATCTATCTGTATGAAAAAGGAAAGCTGACAGACACACAGTTCCAGCCCGTGTCGAAGCCTCCCCCACCAGAAGTGAAGGAAGTGAAGGATGTGAAGGAGCACAGTGTGTCCCTGAAACTGCAGAATTCCCTGACTGGAGAAACTGTGCAGTACAGAGTGGAGTACCAGCAGGTGAAAGCAGATTCTGGCTCTGAGGAACAGTGGCTTGTCAAAAACACACCTGATGAAGACTTTACTCTGACTGGATTGGAGTTTGAAACGCAGTACTTGATCCGCTACAGGATAGTGGGTAAAGTGGGAGTGAGTGAAGCCAGTGACACTATCAGCGCCATAGGTAAGTGTCATATTTTTTTGCATTAATCTTTATTTAAAAAAAAAATTAAATTAAACAATTAAATTATGAATTAAACACATACACACACACACACACACATAAATATATACAGACAATGTATTGTCAATTGTATTGACAACCATTTCCTGACAGGTGTGGCTATTAATACAATTGTAACATGTTGAAAAGTGTCTGCCAAAAATAAAAACATCTGTATAATAGAAGATATTATCAAATATTATAACACTATCAAATATTATAACATAACTTAAACTTAAATTAACAGTGTAACAAATTAGAACATGTCTGAACATTTGATACCACGGTGTTTTAACATACAGGTGCTGGTCATATAATTAGAATATCATCAAAAAGTTGATTTATTTCACTAATTCCATTCAAAAAGTGAAACTTGTATATTATATTCATTCATTACACACAGGCTGATATATTTCAAATGTATTTTATTTTATTTAGTTTATTTTAATTATTTCTTTTAATTTTGATGATTATAACTGACAACTAAGGAAAATCCCAAATTCAGTATATCAGAAAATTTGAATATTGTGAAAAGGTTCAATATTGAAGACACCTGGTGCCACACTCTAATCAGCTAATTAACTCAAAACACCTGCAAAGGCCTTTAAATGGTCTCTCAGTCTAGTTCTGTAGGCTACACAATCATGGGGAAGACTGCTGACTTGACAGTTGTCCAAAAGACGACCATTGACACCTTGCACAAGGACGGCAAGACACAAAAGGTCATTGCAAAAGAGGCTGGCTGTTCACAGAGCTCTGTGTCCAAGCACATTAATAGAGAGGCGAAGGGAAGGAAAAGATGTGGTAGAAAAAAGTGTACAAGCAATAGGGATAACCGCACCCTGGAGAGGATTGTGAAACAAAACCCATTCAAAAATGTGGGGGAGATTCACAAAGAGTGGACTGCAGCTGGAGTCAGTGCTTCAAGAACCACTACGCACAGACGTATGCAAGACATGGGTTTCAGCTGTCGCATTCCTTGTGTCAAGCCACTCTTGAACAACAGACAGCGTCAGAAGCGTCTCGCCTGGGCTAAAGACAAAAAGGACTGGACTGCTGCTGAGTGGTCCAAAGTTATGTTCTCTGATGAAAGTAAATTTTGCATTTCCTTTGGAAATCAGGGTCCCAGAGTCTGGAGGAAGAGAGGAGAGGCACACAATCCACGTTGCTTGAGGTCCAGTGTAAAGTTTCCACAGTCAGTGATGGTTTGGGGTGCCATGTCATCTGCTGGTGTTGGTCCACTGTGTTTTCTGAGGTCCAAGGTCAACGCAGCCGTATACCAGGAAGTTTTAGAGCACTTCATGCTTCCTGCTGCTGACCAACTTTATGGAGATGCAGATTTCATTTTCCAACAGGACTTGGCACCTGCACACAGTGCCAAAGCTACCAGTACCTGGTTTAAGGACCATGGTATCCCTGTTCTTAATTGGCCAGCAAACTCGCCTGACCTTAACCCCATAGAAAATCTATGGGGTATTGTGAAGAGGAAGATGCGATATGCCAGACCCAACAATGCAGAAGAGCTGAAGGCCACTATCAGAGCAACCTGGGCTCTCATAACACCTGAGCAGTGCCACAGACTGATCGACTCCATGCCACGCCGCATTGCTGCAGTAATTCAGGCAAAAGGAGCCCCAACTAAGTATTGAGTGCTGTACATGCTCATACTTTTCATGTTCATACTTTTCAGTTGGCCAAGATTTCTAAAAATCCTTTCTTTGTATTGGTCTTAAGTAATATTCTAATTTTCTGAGATACTGAATTTGGGATTTTCCTTAGTTGTCAGTTATAATCATCAAAATTAAAAGAAATAAACATTTGAAATATATCAGTCTGTGTGTAATGAATGAATATAATATACAAGTTTCACTTTTTGAATGGAATTAGTGAAATAAATCAACTTTTTGATGATATTCTAATTATATGACCAGCACCTGTATGTATATATATATATATAATATATGTGACTGTGTGTGTGTGTGTGTGTTGGATGTAATTCACGCTGAGATCAGGTGGATGGTTGCTCAGGGTTGCTTTACTGTACCTGGGACAAGACAAAACTGGGAAAAACAGCACCAAATGGCTTATCAGCATACAATGTGTAACGAAGGGTCAGAAGCCATCGGATCCATTTGCAGCTTTATTGTAGACAATCATAGTATAACAGGCAAGGGTAAATCACCAGCAACAGCAGTATCACAGACAAGGCAGAAACGTTACGAAGGGACAGGCACAGGGTCAGGGCTGGCAGCAGACAGAACTAGCAGTATCCAGATAAACAGGCAAGGAGTCAGATGGGCAGGCAGCAAGACGTCGTAACAGAATAAACAATCCAAGGTCGTACACAGGAAAACAATACACATGGGAAACACGCTCAGAAATGTCAGCCGTGGCAAAACAAGACTTTGCGGTTTGTGTGTGTGTGTGTGTGTGTGAGTGTGCGTGTTTTATAGTCCACCGGAAGGGGATCAGGTGCGCGCGTGATCAGCGCCAGGCAGTGGGTTATGGGAAATGAAGTCCGGATGAATTTAGTACTCCGGTGACGGAGCCCTCAGGTGGTGATCGGAGGGAGCCACAGAGGCCGCATTCGTGACACAGTGCATCGATGTTGCATGAAAAGTCAGTAGGACGAGCTACGAGACACTGCTGATTACACAATTTTACAAAGTGATCGTGAACATATAGTGGACAAAATTCTAAATAAAGCGTACATCCATGAAAATAAAATATAAAACACTAATACAGATATGATAATAAATCCGATACTGAAGTGCATTGCTGTCACAAGGAAACTTATAAATATCTTCTGTGTTGGAGGATTTCTGTTAGGAAGAGCTCAAACAAAATCTCTGCTCTCAGAAATGATCCTCCATCATCTCATATCATGTAGATCATCATATTAGAAATGTGTTAGCAATAATTTGCAGGGATGACTTTCTCTTGACATGATAATCACACTCTTCATGTCTCTTGATTTCCACAGACACTGTTCCCAGGACCAGGAACGACTTCCTAAAATGTAAGTCACTGAGAAAACAAGCAGAAACTTTGACACAAAACACAGACTCGTGAAATACAGTGATAGGCTTTTCTATCAAGCTCATCAAAACATCTCTTTCTGCAGCACTTCATTAAAAGCACACCTGTTTTGATCTCTAGAAACCAGAGTATTATTATTACAGAGAGCAGTTCTGATCACACCTGCGCTGCCATAAACAAATGCATGTTGAATTAAGAAAAATCATGGCGCCAAGTCTGAATTATCCATAAATGTGCATTTTTTTAGTTTTTTACTATGTTCTTTTTTTTTTTTGTCATTCGGTCCAGGTACTTTTAATTTTTTTAACCACGTCGAGAAAAACAAAAAACGAACGGTTGTTCTACTTTTAAATGGTGAATACCAAAATTTTAATTAAAACCGAATACACAAATTTAATGCACACAAAATAACTATTGACTTCTTTTCAGATTTTTGTTTATCACGTTTTGCATTTTTATAATCCAAAATTATAACAGATTAAAGTTGAAGAAATGTCAATTTACACGTTTTCTTTTGTAAAGTTATTGTTTCTCCCACACTTTCGAGAGCCATGTCTCTGAAACCATGATAAAAGATGACTTGATTTTAAACTGAAACGGGCATTGCAGAACACCTGTCCCATGGTTGCTGTGTTTGTGTATTTGTCAGGAGATGGCGCTGTAGTCCACATGTTGTTACCTATAAAAGGTGTAGTGTAAGAATGGAAGTGTGCCAATTATGGGATGTCTGGCACTGTTGCTTGCTGATGGATTTGAATAAATCTTTCTTGTCCTCCTGCTTACCTGGATTTAAACATAACAATGGTGAGGGGCGAGATTGCTCCCCTCTTTCTCCAGTTAAACTCAACCCAGGGGTCCGATACTGCCGCATGTCCAAGAGAATGCTATGGCGGCAAACGGAAGAAGCGGGACATTCTTTAAAACGCTTGTCTAGAATTTGGGAAGATAAACTGCTACCAGTACCAAATAAAAGAACAGTAAAATAACAGTATCCATAATTAGATTAATGACAATATATCTAGTATTTTAATGCAGGATAATTAAATGATGCAACGTATTTACAGAAGACCATGGAGTGACTGTAAAACACATTAATTTCTAGATTGACAGCGGAACAAACAGATAAATCAGGATTAATCTTTCCTGGTTGTTAGCCTGGTCTGGAGAATAAATCTTCATAGTAAATTAATAGCTTAATTTAGCCTGCTTTCATGCAACTGAGTCAGGGTTAAATTCAGCCAGGATAACTGTAAAATCCCATCTTAATCCCGTATCCTGCTTCTGTGCAATACCCCATGTTAAAAAATGTGTTTGTCAATAAATCATTCATTCAAGAGATTCGTTCAAAAACACTGATTCATCCAGTAATGAAAGAAGTGAAGTCTTAATGAGTGTCATTGAATCTTTATCTGAATCTAATTTTTAAAAAGAATTCATTCAAATTAATTGAACATATTAAATAGACTGCAGCAATAAACATTTAGTCAGAACCTCTAATAAACTGAAGTTCTCTGATATCTTTTTTCAATGCACTCAATAAAGGAAACACAAGATGGCGGCAGTTGTTTGTATGAAATAAGATACCATGTTGCCATGGACAACAGTGAACATGTCTGAGTACTAAATGCTGATGGACCAATCAAAATCACATGTTATAGAAAGCCATGTAATAAACGCCTCGATCAAGTTTGATTTTTGGCCTTTCGTTTCATTGATTCGAACTGATTGAGCGCTTTAAGGTTTCCAATCAGACGAGATTCTGTAATATAGGAGAAGAATCCTAAATAAAGTTAAGATTTGTGAAGAATCCTACATGAACGCATCAGATCTGAACTCCAGACTGAAGATAGAAAGTTTCTGTAATAGATCCAGACCAGAGCAAAGCATGCTGGGAACTAAACATGCACCGCCCAGTTTAGGTTCATTCAACAGAAATGATGAAGTAATCCTCAGTTTGACATGTTTATGTGGATTTTATACAATTAAATTAGGACAGAATGTTCAGTAATTGTGTGGTTTTAACTCATTTTAATGAAGTTAATTTCATTTTTACTGGGGCTTGCATAGACTACTCGAGTAGTCGAGAGATCGACTACTTCAACCACTAGTCGGCCCTGTCGGAAACAATCGACTACTCGAGCGTGCATTAACCATAAATAATTTTTTTTTAAAAGAGAGATACGTCACAATATTGTAAATCTTTCCGTTTTAAACTATGGTTTTAAACCAAAAAGGGGAGCCAATGGATATCACACAAGAAGCAACGTGCAAACTTTGCGCAAGAGTTATGCCTTAACCTCGGTCAGTAGGCTATATTTAAAGTGAAAGTAAAAAGTGGCGGAGCTGTCTGACCCTGCATTAAAGGATTAGTTCACTTTTAAATAAACTTTTCCTGATAATTTACTCACCCCCACATCATCCAAGATGTTCATGTCTTTCTTTCTTCAGTCGAAAAGAAATTAAAGTTTTTGATGAAAACATTCCAGGATTATTCTCCTTATAGTGGACTTGAATGGGCACCAAACAGTTGAAGGTCAAAATTAGTTTCACTGCAGCTTCAAATTGTTCAACACGATCCCAGATGAGAAATAAGGGTCTTATCTAGTGAAACCATCACTCATTTTCTGAAAACTAGTTCAAACTTTGGCCTGTGGAGGGCAGTAATACGCTTAGCAGTGTAATAAAGATAATAAAGAAGAAGAAGAGAGCTAGTTCAAGATGAGCATTTATGGTTAAAACTTATATAATTTTCAAATTTTTTCAGAAAATAAGCGATGGTTTCACTAGATAAGACCCTTATTTCTCATCTGGGATCATGTTGAACAATTTGAAGCTGCAGTGAAACTAATTTTGATCTTCAACTGTTTGGTGCCCATTGAAGTCCACTATAAGGAGAAAAATCCTGGAATGTTTTCATCAAAAACTTTAATTTCTTTTCGACTGAAGAAAGAAAGACATGAACATCTTGGATGACATGGGGGTGAGTAAATTATCAGGAAAAGTTTATTTAAAAGTGGACTAATCCTTTAACGGATATTCTCTCAGAGACGAATGTCAACATGATATGCTGATATATAACTGTCTTAAATTCTATTGTTTTTCTTGTGGCCAAATATATAGTGAAACAAATGATAATAATAGTATTTTGTGTTAAACAGGTTGTATTTTTAAGTCGGTGCTTGAAGTAGCTCTTAATTTTCATTGATGACTGCAGTCAGTGTTAAACATTTGTGTTTAAAACATTTTCAAAGATGAGCTAATAGCCTAATCTTTTACTATCCTCACAGCACGTCAATTATGTGGTGATGCGCTATGAAATTATTGCGGGGCAAACTTATTAATATTAATTTAATAATAAAAGTAGCCTAATCTAATAGTAATAATAATAGACTAGAATGCCTACATTTATTGCAAACACCAAATCCTCTTAATATTGCCAATATTTGATGCTTTTGACAGTATCTCTGGCTATCGTTGATACACGATCATCGTCTGTTGACGCAACCCGGTTTATCGCGGGTTTATTTGGCTTTACTCTGTTACATGAAAATTAAAATATGTAATGTCATAATTATCATGTTTTGAGAGTTTACTTATAATTGTTGCATTAGGCTATGAATTAATAAACATTTATTGATAAGAACTATTTCATATCTTCATTTACAGTAGCATGAACCACGAGTAGTCGAGTAACTCGAGTATTGTTTTGATAAGAAATCAACTAGCAGAAATCAGTAGTCGTGCAACCCCTAATTTTTACAGATTAAAAGATGGACAGGTTGATGATTCCTGATTGTGATGTGTTTTATCTCCATCAGATTCCCATCAGCTCACTCTGGATCTGAACACAGTGAATGAATTCCTCCGTCTGTCTGAGAGCAACACAGTGATTACTGACACTGGCACAGAGCAACAGTATCCTGATCATCCCGACAGATTTAATGATGTGTGTCAGGTGTTGTGTAGAGAGAGTGTGTGTGATCGACGCTGTTACTGGGAGATTGAGTGGAGTGGAGAATATGTGTCTATATCAGTGTCATATAAGAGCATCAGCAGGAAGGGATGGGGTGATGAGTGTCGGTTTGGATATAATGATCAGTCCTGGAGTTTGAGATGCTCTTCCTCCAGATACTCATTCTGGCACAAAAAGATAGTGACTGTTCTCCCTGTAAAGTCCATCAGCAGGAGAACAGGAGTGTATGTGGATCACAGTGCAGGAACTCTGTCCTTCTACAGCGTCTCTGGAGACACAATGATCCTCATCCACACAGTCCAGACCACATTCACTCAACCGCTCTATCCTGGGTTTTGGGTTTATGGTAATGGATCATCAGTGAAACTGTGTTGATGAATCAGAACAAACTGTAGAGATTCTACCCATAATGCTTTGAGCTCTTGATAAATCAGTGACTGTCACACGCTGGCTTGAATAGATGATCCAAGATCATATTAAATCTTGTGAGATTCAGCTCAATGGTGGCGCTAATGAGCAACATTATGTTTTTCGTTAATAACTCTGTATCCTAATGATGGGCGCTTTCGAAACACTGCTTCATGAAGCTTTATGAATCTTTTGTTTCGAATCAAACACCAAAGTCACATGATTTCAGTAACCAAAGCTTCATTACATCATAACTGTTTTGAAACGTTTTGAAATGTCAGTGATTTACCACTTGGTTTTACCTGATCTCTGATCAGTTTATACATTTGTAGACATTTTAATGACACATTTAATTAACAGCAATAAGTTAATAGTTTATTATTGGCTTGTTTGCTGAGCCATCGAACAAACAAAACAAGCGAGAAAAGTAAACAGAACGATTTTAAAGTCTGTTTTCTTTTTGATATACACATTTACATTAATATTCCACTTTCACTCTAAAAACTGCTGGGTTAAATATGGACAAAACCAGGGATTGGGTTGTTTTCACCCAGCCATTTTTTTCAACCAATTTTGGATTTATTTTTTTAGCCAGCAATATAGTAATATAGTAAAAGGCGTGTTTTTGCTCACCCCCAAATAGGGCAAATTTGTGGGGTATTTTAAGCTGAAACTTGACCAGACCAGAGATTTATATTACATCTTGTGAAAGAGGGCATAATAATAGGTGCCCTTTAACCCAACCTGCTGGGTTTGTCCATATTTTACCCAGCTTGGGTTTTTTTAACCCAGCATTTTTTAGAGTGTACATGGTGAAAAGCACTGAAATTACATAAAGTCATTACGCAGAAATTAAAAATATGAATTTAGATTCTTTCAACCACTTTTCCTGTGACATATGAGTGCTACAGTCACAATAATTCCTCTGTAAACTAAACTGCAGATTTCATGTTATTCATTTATTTTCTATCTGACATATTTCAATAGTTTCGTCTTTTCTGTCTTTAAAGTCAAATACTTGCGCATAATTATTCCCGCCATAAAGGGGGTGGGGCTTTGGAGGGAAGTTCAGTGATTGGATGAAATCTGAAAGACTCTAAGCCAATGGGCGACGGGCACTCTCCTATAAACACAGAGTGTGCAGACTTTAGTCTTCATTCTCTTCCTCTGATCTATAAAGTCACAGCAACTGAAGTCAGAATGAGCGGCAGAGGCAAAACCGGCGGCAAAGCGAGAGCGAAAGCCAAGACTCGCTCCTCCAGGGCAGGACTGCAGTTCCCCGTCGGTCGTGTTCACAGGCTTCTCCGCAAAGGCAACTACGCAGAGCGCGTCGGTGCCGGTGCTCCTGTTTATCTGGCGGCTGTGCTCGAGTATCTGACCGCGGAGATCCTGGAGTTGGCTGGAAACGCCGCTCGGGACAACAAGAAGACCCGCATCATTCCCCGTCACCTGCAGCTGGCGGTGCGCAATGACGAGGAGCTGAACAAGCTTCTGGGCGGAGTGACCATCGCTCAGGGCGGCGTGCTGCCCAACATCCAGGCCGTGCTGCTGCCCAAGAAGACCGAGAAGCCCGCCAAATCCAAATAACCCGCTCCAGGCCCTCATTACACCCAAAGGCTCTTTTAAGAGCCACTCATTCATCTGACAGAGAGAGCTTTCCTCTGTTAATATTTACAAACATTGTTTAATTGCAGTGAGTGAATTAAAAATGACCCATCAAAACTAATGTTTTCTATTAATTACAAATTCAATAGCAGCTGCAAGATGAACATGTTTGTTATAAACACATGATGATCCTCTAATGTGTCTGATAGACATTGATTTAGAGACACATTAACGCCAATCAGCCCATCCTTTATATGAATATATAGTTATATTTACAGTTCTGCTGAACAAAAGCCCGTCAAATCCAAGTAAACATATTAAACAGAAACTCAAAAACTCTTTTGAAAGCCACACATTTGATCTGATAAAGATTGTTTTTAATAACATGCAGTGAATAATCAGGAAATGACCCATCAAACTAATCAAATGTTAAATTGATCTGTATGGATATTTACAAATACAATATTAGCAGCAATAAAGTGTGAATGTTTATGAACATGATAATCTCATAAGTTGTTTGATAGAGATCGTTCTGTTGCTTTTTAAACAGACTGTGGTTTAGTTGTGATCGAGATCTGCACAATCATGGATTAAGGGAGTGTTTCAGCACGATAATCACAGCAGTGTGAGTGTAAAGACTGTCTGAACAAGCGTCCTGAGCGGGAAACCCTCCGCGTGTTTGAAAAGAGGAAACGCGCAGTCATTGGCTAGTCATGAGCACACGTCACACACCGGCCAATCACAGGCCTCCGCGCCCCCTCGCGACACTATGAGCTCATGCGATGCTTTAAAAGCAGGAGTGGAACATCGAGCCGCATTTCCAGCACCAGCAGGACCGAGAGAAGGAGAGCTGAGCAATGGCAAGAACCAAGCAGACCGCTCGCAAATCCACCGGTGGTAAAGCCCCGAGGAAGCAGCTCGCTACTAAAGCAGCGCGGAAGAGCGCGCCAGCCACCGGCGGCGTCAAGAAGCCCCATCGCTACAGGCCCGGGACCGTGGCTCTCCGAGAGATCCGCCGTTATCAGAAGTCCACCGAGCTGCTGATCCGCAAACTGCCTTTCCAGCGGCTGGTGCGAGAAATCGCTCAGGACTTCAAGACGGACCTGCGCTTCCAGAGCTCCGCTGTCATGGCCCTGCAGGAGGCCAGCGAGGCGTATTTGGTGGGTCTGTTCGAGGACACCAACCTGTGCGCCATCCACGCCAAGAGGGTCACCATCATGCCCAAAGACATCCAGCTGGCCCGCCGCATCCGCGGAGAGCGCGCTTAACCCGCGTCAGCGTCACCCCAACGGCTCTTTTAAGAGCCACAAACCTGCTCTGAACGACAACATTTCCAGCGACAGTGACTTCATTATTAGTTCAGGTGTTGTAGCGTCAAACCCAAGTGTCGGAGGTTAATATATGTAGGTTATAAAGTGTTTGAGGTATTTTTCTCTTTTTTTAAGCTCATGTTTTCACTTCAAGTATGAAATTGGAGATATTACTGTATAATGCTGTATAGGTGAATACTCTAAGAACACGAATTATAATGCCGAAGTTATTTCATATCTATCTTTTTGTTTTAGTCAAGTAAAAATACTGGATAGCATATGCTGCACATTATTTTAAAAATATTTTCTGAATGTCTTAAGGGACAATATTAATTTAGAATGCATACAGGCAGTGAAGTTGTGTAAGTATCGAACTTAATTCTGCATTTTAGCACTGAAGTTTAGGGTCATGTGACGCGGCGCTGGTTTCTGTCAGGTCCTGTAAGCAACGACCCTTCGGAGGATAAACATGAAACCAGGAGGAACTACACAAACCCACCGGCTCTTTTAAGAGACTCTCACAGAGTCATGATTAATCAATACCAACTGCTGTTATTTTCCGGTTAGAGAATTAACTTCATAAATATAGTTTCACAATAATGTGTCAAAACTGTCAACAGCATCTCATTATCTTTAATCAACATTATAGACAAAATATAATAGTTTAAACGGCGCACGAGGATCTTTATTACACAATGTTCAGTAATTTAACGGTCGCTAAAGTTTCACAAAAACACGATTAGATCAGAAAGGACTATAGTTAGAAGAGTAAATGCAGAAAACAGAATAGAAGATATTTTACACAAAAATGGGTGTTTATTTACTATTTTTGTAGTTTAAACAGGTCAAAAACAGTTAAACAATGAAGAAAGAGTGTCTTATTGGTCTCTTTCCTCCCAAAGTCCCTCAATGTGTCTATAAGAGGTTTTAAAATTACACGATTTTACACAATATTTCTCTTGAACCTCTTATTAACTATTATGAATAAAAGAGCGGGAAATGAACAAAGGAAGCTGGGGGGAGGGGTGTCGCTCTAACTGTTGGCGGTGGGCGGGGCTATCATTTATTTCAATTTATTTATTATCATTTTTTAAATCCTGAAAAGAAGTGCACTAAAGAGGAGAAACATTTTTTGTTAACATGCTACTTGAAAAGATAATTTGTTTTTACATTTTTTATATTTGTGAAGTAATCATTTTGTAACTTTGTTTATTTAAATAAAACAGAAGTAACCAAAAGTTGTTTCTGAACAAAAGCTTTTGTAGTACTGATTAATAACCCAAAATGCAAATCACAAAAACAAATTAAAAGTCATGAAAATTCATTTAGATTTAGGTTGAAGACACATCCACCTTAATTATTAAAAAGTATCGGTATTGGTATCGGTATCGCCGATACTGGCCCTGTATTTACTTGGTATCGGATCGATACCAAATCTAGCGGTATCGCACACCTCTAG
>RJVU01060930.1:199645-213907 GCA_003731715.1 Anabarilius grahami
GGCGTAAATGGTTTGAGACCACTGCTTTACCTTAACTGGGTATACCTTAGTTTGTGTGTTTGTGTGCATGTGTGTGTGTGTGAGACAGAGAGGGTTGCGGGTGTGTTTCACTCCTTCTCTTGCAGCATGCCATGAGTGTGTGTTTCTGGCACCTGCAAAGTAAAGGTTCTCTCCATCTTCTACAAAATATAAGAAAGGAAAAGACAAAAAGATGAAGTTACGTCGTGGTGGACTGGCTCCCTGCAATTATGGCATTCACACTGTAAAAATAATCCTAAAAATGGGCGTTTATTTACGATTTTTTTGTAGTTTAAACAGTTAAACACCAGTTAAACAATGAAGAAAGAGTGTCTTATTGGTCTCTTTCCTCCCAAAGTCCCTCAATGTGTCTATAAGAGGTTTTAAAATTACATGTTTTTGCACAATATTTCTCTTGAACCTCTTATTTTCTCAAACTGTAATGAATAAAAAGAGCGGGAAATAAACAAAGGAAACTGGGGGGAGGGGTGTCGCTCTAACTGTTGGCGGTGGGCGGGGCTATCATTTACCCGCCTGTGATTGGCTCTCATTCCTCTCCTGATGCTTTGAGTTGTCCAGTGAAACGCGAGTTTATGGGTGTGGCCTATGAAAGCAGGCAGTCAGGTGACCCGTCTCTCTGTGTAAATTAGCATATGGCAGTGAATAAAAGCCTCTGTGTCGCTCAGGAGTCGCATTGATTCGTCAGTTCTGCGATCATTCAGCATCATGCCTGAACCAGCCAAGTCCGCGCCTAAGAAGGGCTCCAAGAAGGCCGTCACGAAGACCGCCGGGAAGGGAGGAAAGAAGCGCAGAAAGACCAGGAAGGAGAGCTACGCCATCTACGTGTACAAAGTGCTGAAGCAGGTTCATCCTGACACCGGCATCTCCTCCAAGGCGATGGGCATCATGAACTCTTTCGTCAACGACATCTTCGAGCGCATCGCCGGTGAGGCGTCTCGTCTCGCTCACTACAACAAGCGCTCCACCATCACGTCGAGAGAGATCCAGACCGCCGTGCGTCTGCTGCTGCCCGGTGAGCTGGCCAAACACGCCGTGTCTGAGGGCACCAAGGCCGTCACCAAGTACACCAGCTCCAAGTAGAGTCCCCGAGACTCCCACACACCCAAAGGCTCTTTTAAGAGCCACACACACTCGCACTAAAGAGATGAGAATTTTTATTTTTGAATTTTAAACCGCTGTAGTGACAATACTATTAACCCAGTAATTTACAGATTGTGTACGTTTGTCGTTTATTTTTGTGAGACTATTAGTGTAATTCTGACTTGCAGTGAGTTGAATCAACCTATAAATTAATAACTTTAAATATGTAAACAAATGCTTAATATGACTTTAATGTTAAAACAAAACCTTGTTTTAAGTTATATTTAAATTCTTTGCTTGTAACTTGTAAAGGCAACTTTGCCTAACTGTACAACTGCCTAAAATCTTAGTTCAAACTATAACACATCTCTGGATAATGTTTAGGAGTAACTGCATATATTGAAATTGTTCCACAGAATCAAATACAAATTTTTCTTCTTTTTTTTGGTATTTGTTGATCAAAGAACAAAACAAACCTAAAAGCTAAAGGGATAAAAAGACGAGACCGTGATTGAATTACAGGAGCACAAGACAGAAACGCAAATTGCCTAAGAATCTTTTATTTTTTTTTCTGCCACGGAGAGAATTGAGATGTTGATTTTTACCCAACAAAATATCCTTCCGCTTGAAAACAAATATATCTGAATCAACCTGAAATTGTTAACTGATAAAAGTGTTCGGTTTTCTGCAACAAATATTTACAGAGTTTAGAAAGTATTTTAAGTCGTAGGTTTATTTCTCAAAATATCGGTATCACTTTACAATAAGGCCTCATTTGTTAACCTGTTAATGCATTAACTAACATTAACAATAAACAAAATTTTTACAGCATTTATTAACCTTTGTTAATGTTAATAGAAATGTTTGTTAGTTCAGTGCATTAAGTAATGTCAACAACTTTGGATCTTCAAAATGTGTCAGTATATACTGGGATATACATTAAGATTAATAAATACTGTCGAATTATTACTCATTGTTAGTTCATGTTAATTAATATATAACTGTTAACAAATTAAACCTTATTGTAAGTGTTACCAAAAGATCTGTAACTCATTAACTGAAGCTACTGATGTTTATTTCCTAATACAATATTATTACTACTATTTTAAGATATTTATACTCATTATCTGGTCCCTTACGGACTCCAAATGTAGTCTAATTGTCTTCCCTGAATATTAATGTAGATCATTTTCCTGTTTATTATAATTAGGCCTGTTATTATATTTACACTGTTTTCTATGTTTTGGGGTCAGTAGAGTTTTCTTTCAGCAAGGATCCATCGAGTTGATTCAACAATAAGTGAAATAATTAGATTTACGTTTCAAAGTCACCATGAAATCAAAATTGACTTATTTTTTATGGAATACTGTATTATCAATTTATCCGTGCACTTTATTATTTTAATTCATGTGCCCTTGTGATCTTTAATCAAAAACATTAACCTCCCCTTCCCGTCAAAACGACTCATCGTCTCTTCCTGTCACATGCTATGGCGAGAGGGCGGAGCTATCTGGAACTGCCAGCATCCAGTGACATAAGGGGTAAATGCTGTCGCGGGGTAAGCTGATGCTTCAGTTTATAGAGATCAATTCATTAGCCACCGCTGATGCCAGTCATTGGGGTGTACAGTACCCTTAAACACTGAAAGGATATTACGAAAACATTACTCTTTGGACATGGCAAACACATTTTTTCATGAATGACTTAACCTGATGGAGCTCAACACTTTCAGATTCATTTCCATGGAAGCCGAACATCACACCCAACTTGTGCACGAGCGTGAGGCTCAACTTCCACAGGAACAAACCGAAAACGCTCGCTCTTCCATGCTTGCGCTGCGCCAACGGACACGCACCGTCAGTCCAACGCTATCTTACGACCAATTCGTATGTATTTTACAAGGTGGATAATTCGTACGATTTGTCTAAATCCCAGTGACGGGTATGTTTATGTACAATTTAGCAAAAAACAAATGGATTTGTATGAATTAGCCACCTCGTAAAATATTTACGAATTGCCGTGAGATCGGGTTGGTCAGTCAGTCTCTCTCTTGCCGTTTAGTGCCGTTGACCGTCCTTGCCTAGCGTCCTCCCACTTTATTTACTGAGGATGACGACAAATCCTCAATAAATAAAGTTCTTACAGTAATGTGAGGGTGCTGGCAGTGAGTCCGGTGGAGAGAGTCCCCACAACTGACTGCAAACGGGCATTCAGATCTGCCTCCATTTTGTTAGCAACGCCCAACTTCCATAGATCCAATCAATTCCCGAAGGACAAAATCAAGTCCCACCCTCTCATTACAGATGCCGTTTCACTTAGACAGACGTCACAGTAGAGAAGAAAAGACAATCGCAACTTCCGTTTCATTCCTACTTTAAAGGATTAGTTCACTTCAGAATTCAAATTTCTTGATAATTTACTCTCCTCCATGTCATCCAAGATGTTCATGTCTTTCTTCAGTGGAAAAGAAATGAAGTTTTCTGATGAAAACATTCCAGGATTTTTCTCCATATAGTGGACTTCACTGGGGTTCAACGGGTTGAAGGTCCAAATGTCAGTTTCAGTGCAGCTTCAAAGAGCTCTACATGATCCCAGACGAGGAATAAGAGTCTCATCTAGAGAAACCATCTGACATTTTATAAAAAAAATTAAAAAATTAAATACTTTTTAACCACAAATGCTCGTCTTGCATAATTTCTATTCAACTGAAGAAAGAAAGACAAACTTTTAAAACAATTTTTTAAATTAAAGAAATAGCTCTCTTTATCAGATAAAATGAGAGGCTCTTAAAAGAGTCTTTGAGTCTCATAGAAACTTGAATCATGTGTTCATGAGTCACACACACACCATGTGGTATTACGATTGCATTTACAGAGCAATCACACATGTGACGGGTCATTTCCCCCTTCAAGCAACTGCGTTTATGGTGTTTGTATGAAAGTGCTCTTGATAAGACAAAATGGGTTGCTTTAAAAAGAGCCTTCGGGTTACTAAAAACACTTTAATCTGTTTATTTGGATTTGGCGGGTTTGTCGCTACAGCCCACAGGAGACTTTACAGAGTGCTCGACACCTGCATTGTCAAAACAAGATCTTGACCAAAGAATTGTGCACATCTTGATGGAAATAAATGTTGTGATGTTATTTCCATCAAGATAGAGTCTCCTCCAGCACATCCCAAATACTTTAAAAGAATGTAAGGTCTGGATTCATGTTCATGTGTGAAATGATTCTTCATGCTCTCTGAACCATTCTTTTACAACTTGAGCCTGATGTCGTCCTGGAATATGGCCATGATGTGTCTTAAAAGCACTCTCCATCAATTAGGGTTAGAAGAACTGTTGCTAAACATCTAACATTCTAGAAACTTAACAATCCCTGCAATAATGATCCAAAAGACTCTTAAGAATATGCCTATTTTAATCTAAACAGTGTTTTTTTGTGTGTGTGTTTTTTGGCCGGGCAGCGTAGATTGCATGTGCAGGGTCACATTTCAGGCTGAAGAATAAGATGAATAATATATATAGTGCTTTACTACTATTGTACACCCAAAGCACTTTACAATCATATCAGTTATTTCATCACATTATCCAGCTTGGATAATGTGATGCACAAACTGGCTAGAGGAGAGAGAGAGTGATAGAGCCAATTCAGCTGATGGGGATTATTAGGAGTCCATGATTTGTCAGGATCTGTGGAGGGAATTTGGCCAGGACACCGGGGTTACACCCCTACTCTTTTGTGAGTGCCATGGGATTTTTGACCACAGAGAGTCAGGACCTTGTTAAACATGTCATCTGAAGGATGGTGCTTGTTACAGTATAGTGCACTATACTGGGGCGTTAGGACCAACACAGACAACAGGGTGAGCCTGGTTTACCCAGGAGTCTCCCGTCCAGGTACTGACCATCCTCAGCCCTGCTTAGCTTCAGTGGGCAACCAGTCCTGGGCTACAGGGTGATATGGCTGCTGGCATATGAAGCAGGCGTAGCGGATCTAAATGTACTTATAAATGTACTATAAGAATATCCTGTAAGTTTCAGAACCAAAAACTTCCTTGTTAGTCCAAAAACAGCTTTTAATGTTACTAAGCCCAGCGAACGACTGATCCTGGGATGTGCCTATTTATGATGTAATAGATTAAAGACCGCCTCTGCAGAAGAAACCAACACCTACTTCACCATTACAGCTTTGGCCCCGCCCACTGGCGTTAGTGGGATGAGGAAGAGAGAAGAGCACAGGATCACTCACTAAAAATAATGTCACCTTTCAAAGGATCCTAATCTCCTCTCACAAACCCTATTTCCAGAAAAGTTGGAAATCATACTGTTGTGGCACATGCCGAATGAGACCTGACGTTGTCTTGATCTAATAATCATGTGCTTCCCATGAATGATATGTCATCTTGATGGCAGTTTATGTCTCAGTACAATCCCAATATATGCTCCCACATCAATGGTTCCTTCACACAAATGCGAGTCACTCACGCCGTTTGCACTGATGCACACATAAACCATGACAGACATTTGCTTTTGCACCTGTCGCTGATGAAATTCTGGATGGTCACTTTCATCTTTGGGACTACGAAGTCAACGTCCTTTTTTCCCCAGAAACAAGCTTAATCGTGGACTCATCTGACCACAGCACACATTTCCACTGTCTTTTGGACCATCTGAGATGAGCTCAGGCCCAGAGAACTCTGAAGAAATGTGAATTTTTAATTGTTTGACAATTCTCTCATGACATTTGGCACAAAGTGGTTAGCCATGACCCATCTTTTCTTGGAAAGACTGAGAAGCTCTTTTACACCCAAACATGAGACCTTCATCTATTACCAATTCAGCTGCTAACTGTGGACTGTTTAAAAACTGTTTGACTTGGATATTGTATAATCTTTTCACTTTTATTTTGCCTTTGTCCCAACTTTTTTGGAGTGTGTTGCAGCCATCAAAATTAAAAAAAATTTATATTCACAAAATATAATTATGTTGGTCAGTGAAAACATTGGAAATCTTTTCTTTGTACTTTTGTCAGTTAAAAAAAGATTCCAGAACACTAACAAATCACAGATTGTGGTTTTTACTGCGTTTTACAAAATGTCCCAACTTTACTTGAACTGAGGTTGTGAATGTCTGCATATCCAGCACATTCATTCTGTAAAAATACAGTCCAAAAAGCCAAAAGGTCAAAGAAAACTGTAAATGAAAAGCATGTTACACTCAAAAGAGTTGTGCAACTGCAAAATCAACATCAATGAGATTCATGTTGGGTCGACCTGAGGACTTTTTCCAAAAACCCTCTGATCTAACGGATCCAGCTTCGACAACACTCTCCACACCTTGTTCTTCCTCGTCCTCATCCTCTTCCTCCTCCTCCTCTCACACACTCTTCCTCCTCTCCCTCTCAGATTGTGTCCATCTGTTCTTCATATCATCTCACTTCACTCTGTCTTAACTGGCTTATATTTCATACAGTTTGTTTGATCACATCATTAGAAACAAGTGTGAACAATTTTGTGTGTAAACGATGACAACTGTGTTGTACTTGTTTAATTTTTGTTGCTTCTGTTTACCGTTTTGCAACACAAGTGTATCTCAGTGCAAAATGTGTTTTAGTGAGTGAGAATGTTTAGAGTTTTGCAAAAAGAGAGCAATAGATTTTCAAATGTAACTGCCTGAACTTGTTTGAGGTTTAGAAGAAAGAGTGATTTATTTAATAAATTGGTTTATCTCTTTGAGCATTTAGTTCAGAGAAAAGGGTTTAGTGTTTTAGCAACGGTGAAAAACCCTTTTTTTCATATACAAATGACCCTGTATCCAGATGTTTGCCACTTCTTTTCTTAAAACAGTCAAAAACACAGTTGAGTACATTCCAACTCTTTTAAATTAATTCATCCAGTTTTTATCAAATCTTCCAGCTACTCTCTAGTAGTGACATGGTCTGTTTTGAAACTTTTACCGCATGTTGAAGGCCAAAGTCAAGTCAAGTCAAGGTCAAGATGTCTGAACTTGCAGCATTAATGAAATATAATCGAGACTTCAAGAGAACGAATTTGCTTTGCATTACTGAAACATGGCTAACGGAGGAGACTGATGACTTAAACCTCGAGGAATATTCGTTAATTCGACTGGATCGCGACAGCCAGAAATCATTTAAAACCATCGGAGGAGGTTGTATGTTTGTCAACGACAGCTGGGCAACCAGCCGATTACGAATTGTTATCTGTTTCATTCAGACCACACTATTTGCCTCGAGAGTTCGGACAAATTACTGTTATTCTGGTCTATGTGTCTGCCAGCCGAGGGCATTGCTGCCAGCGCAATTCAGCTGACGATCCAGTGTTTCTCCTTGGAGATTTTAATAACTGTGAAATATCAGCAGTTTTGCCGAACTTGGAACCGAATATAACTTGTCTGACGAGACTGAACAAAACCTTAGACAAATGCTCTGGTAATGTGGACAGTGCTTATGTATCACGGTTACATCCACCACTAGGACGTTCAGACCATAAGGTCATCCATCTCCTTCCAAAATACATGCAGATGTTAAAATGGATAAACCTGTTGTCCAGCAGGTGCAGTCATGGACTAAAGATTCAGTGGAAAACCTTAGAGGCTGCTTTGAGAGTACTGATTGGGACTTGATTTTTAATGATTTTAATTGTTGCAATGATCATGAATTGTTGAATGACACGATTACCGGTTATTTTAACTTTTGTGCAGAGACTGTGGTTCAAACAAAACATGTTAGAGTATTTCCAAACAACAAACCCTGGATTAACAAAGACCTTAAACAAACTTTAAATAAGAAGAGAATGGCCTTTTTAAGGAATGAGACACATGAAGTAAAAGAGCTAAATAAAGAAGTTAAACGTATAAGATTTTTAATCTTTAAATGTATTTTATTCACGATTTGACAATACTTCAGGTGTTAATAATGTGAATAATGACAATCTCACTAAATCTAAACCTATAAGAATAGAGGCAGGGGAGGTTACCAAAGTGCTCCGTAGAATTAATACACATAAACCCACTGGTCCAGATGGCCTTAAGGGCATTGCATTAAAAGAGTGTGCAGAACAACTTGGGCATGTCTGTACTAGGTTGTTTCAGGTCTTTTTAGAGGATGGTTTTGTACCAGCAGCATGGAAAACACTACTGTTATTCCAGTACCTAAAACTCCTCAGGCCAGAGCTCTTAAAGATTTTCGCCCAATTGCACTAACATCTATTCTTTGCAAGTGCATGGAGCGTATATTATGTAAAGAATTAATGTCACAAATTAAAGGCTTTTTAGATCCATTACAATTTGCTTACGTGCCCAATCGGAGCACGGTGGATGCCTCTCTGACCTTGGTACATAAGGCTCAGTACCACTTATAAAACAAATGCTCATGTCAGAATTATTTTCATGGGTTTTACATCAGCCTTTAATACTGTATAACCACAAATTTAAAAAAAAAAATTGCAAGATTTAGGTGTAAGCAGTTGGTTGATTTTATGGATTGAATTTTTTTTAAGAAATAGACCCCAACAAGTTTGTGTCAATGGAATCTCATCTGATTGTACAGTTCTGAATTCAGGGTTACCACAGGGATGTGTGTTATCACCTCTGCTTTTCTCTGTCTATATTAATGAACTTCAGTGTAACAGGGCTGATCTTACCCTGATCAAATACGCTGATGAATTGGTTTTAATCTCTTGCCAATAGGACACGAATAGTTTAACTTATTTTGAGTATATTGAAAGTCTTGTACAGTGGTTTGATGATGGTCACTTCAATTGAACATTGAGAAGACAAAGGAACTGTGTTGTGGGAACAAAAACAGGACCGGTACGGCTGGTCCCGTATATGAACAGATTACTATAAAAGGTGTAAAGTAGAGCAAGTTTCAAATTTTAGATATCTAGGTATATCATTGATGCCAAACTCTCATTTCAGGAAAATGTGGACCATATACAGAAGAAAGCAAGACAGCGTTTAGGTCTACTCAGGAAATTAAGTAATTTCAGGATAGATAGGAGAGTCTTAACCATTGTTTATAGATCGATGATTGAAAGTATTTTAACATATAATATTGTATTGTGGTATGGTAATTTAACAATGAGGCAGAAAAATAAATTAACACGAGTAATTAATGAAGCAAATAAGATCACCGGCCAGAAACAGAGTACAATGCAAGAGCTGTTTTTATACTTTATGGAAAAAAGGCGATCACAGTATATTCAGACCAAACTCCACTCCGTTCCTGGTTCGAGGCCCTACCTTCGGGGAGTAGGTTGCGTATACGCTGGCTAAAAAGAATGTGTACAAAAGATCTTTTTTCAGCACTTAAGATGGCGCCGCGCATGGCAGCCACAGTGCTTAGCTCACTATTTTTTTTAAAGGAATTTCTGTCAATGTCTTCTTTTCTCAATGCTGACTTTGCCAGCACGTGTGATCGATGCTTGAGATTGAATACTTGAATACTCTTTAATACTGATACTGAGCTATGCTGCCATGATCAATCACATTGCACAATACACTCTTTTCAATGCCTGTCGGGTTGCACCCCAATCTGCCCCTGCTAAACATCTTAAAATATTAATTCCCTTTTTACATCCATCTATTACTTTCTTTATATGTGATACAAAGGTTAGTTTTGAGTCCATCCATACTCCAAGGAACCTAATTTCTGTTACCTGCTCTAACATTTGATCATAAATCTTTAGTTTAATATTTGGTGATTTCTTCTTTTTTGAGAAACAAATCACTTTAGTTTTTTCTACCGACAATCTAAAACTCCACATATTTACCCATTTTTCCACTTCGTTAACTGCTTTCTGCATACTTCTTTCCACATATACTACATTTCTTCCCCTTTTCCACAAGGCACCATCATCCGCATATAAAGAATTACCAAATCCTTGTCCAGTCATTGAAAACATGTCATTTATCATTATATTAAATAAAACTGGGCTGCACACATCCTTGTGGGGTCCCATTATCTGTTGAGTAAGTCCTAGAATAGCTTGTTCCGACCCTTACTTGTATGATCCCGTTCATCAGAAAATCCATAATCCAATTATACATTTTTCCTTTTATTCCCATCTTGTCTAATTTAACTAAAAGTCCCTCTTTCCAAAGCGTATCGTAAGCCTTCTCCACGTCAAACAACACTAACATCTCCTTATTCTCTATTGCCTTTCTGATTTCAGATTCTAGACATTATTGAATCACTTTTATTACGCCCTTTTCTAACACCACTCTGATATGAACATGTTAGATTTTTCTTTTTTATTACATAATTTAACTTATTAATTATCATTCTCTACATTACTTTGAATAAGTTTGATGTTGAAGAAATTGGCCTATAATTTAATGCTTTTGAATGATCCTTTCCTGGCTTTCCAAATGGAATCATCACTCCATGTTTCCAAGAGCAAGGCAGTTTTAAGGATGGGATTAAGTCACGTGCTCTGGATATATTTGAGGGGAGGGGCATGTTGCGCCACGTGACATGACGCGGGATTCTGTCAGGTCCTGTAAGCAAGTGTAAAAGGCTTCCTTGTGGCAGTGACTCATCATTCACTCGTCATCATCTGATAGAGTTCAGGATCATGTCTGGAAGAGGCAAAGGCGGGAAAGGGCTCGGGAAAGGAGGCGCGAAGCGTCACCGTAAAGTTCTGCGCGATAACATCCAGGGAATCACCAAACCCGCCATTCGTCGTCTGGCTCGCCGCGGCGGCGTCAAGCGCATCTCCGGGCTGATCTACGAGGAGACCCGCGGCGTGTTGAAGGTGTTTCTGGAGAACGTTATCCGCGATGCCGTCACCTACACCGAGCACGCCAAGAGAAAGACCGTCACCGCCATGGATGTTGTGTACGCGCTGAAGCGACAGGGACGAACCTTGTACGGCTTCGGAGGATAAACTCTGAAACCAGGAGAAACTACAAACCACCGGCTCTTTTAAGAGCCACACACTCCGACACACAAGAGCTGATCAATCATGCGCTTCTGACACAACAATGAACACTTATGAGTGAATATGAGAGTCATCTGACAGAACATACAGGCTTTTAATAGTTCAGAATAATTGTATGTATAACTGAGTTAAACTTTATAATCAGGATATTTTAGACACATTTCTCTGAGATTAAGGTCTAGTTTCACAGACATCTTAAATTAGGATTTAATTATCTTATAAATGTGTCTGAGAGAAAAACATCACTTGAGACAAAACAATGAATATTTTCAGACAGCAGGAGTTTCTTCAGTTAAGAACACGCCGTGTCTGAGGGCACCAAGGCCGTCACCAAGTACACCAGCTCCAAGTAGAGTCCCCGAGACCCCCACACACCCAGACCTGCCAACATGTACGCATTTTGACCTCAAAGTACGCTGGTACGATTTGTCACTCTAAACTACGCAAAAACCTGGTGACTCCTCTGTGCACGCCGCGTAGTACTCAAATCCAGCAAAAGTGTTCGACCAATCATAGCGCTGGATTCATTTCCACAAATAGCAAGCGGGGATGATTGACAAATGCGTACGGCCTATCAATAAAAAGAGACTGCAAATCAAAATCCCGCTCGATCCCTCCTTCCGCTCCCGCTGTCTCAGTGACTGAATTCTCAAGCGAGGACAGTACAGCAGGTACTTCTGACTCCTTAAAACGGGTATAAAATGCTCAAGTAATGTTGAGCAACAAATCTAAATAAAATTGAAATCGCTATATGGCTTAGTGATTATGAAAATGTTGTGATGTGTGACTGACAAGCGCGAGTCTGGAGAAACGGGCGTTTATTTATTTATTCTCAGTGTTGAGAAACGTAGCCTACATGCGTTATTGTGTTAATACTAGCTAAAGTACCTAATTATGTTACATAGCCTACTTATTTTATATGAAAACTAGCGCATTAGTTACTATGCATTTAAAAGTATTGTCTCAGAGCTGCGCGAGCTCTCTCTCATACACAAACGCGCGCGCGCGCACAAGAGATGGGGAAGAGTAAGATCATTGTAAAATGAAAATTGCTGTGCTTGGTTTAAAATTTGTTCTTGCTTCTGTTATTTTTTTGTCAGAAAACATTTTTAATTATCCACCCGTGTTTTTAAGATTCGGTAAATGACGGCTTTGGTTTACACACAACCCCTCGTTATTGATATTCTTGAATACGTGATTCATTGTCAACTGTTCTATAAATATGTTTGTATTGGCTAACCTTTATTCAGCGAATGTTTGTCTTGTTTATAATTCAAAGACAGCACGTTACAAATAGAAACCTTTTTTTTCTGTGGGATTTAGTATCATATTTGTACGGAGCCCCTAAAGGGACATGGCTCCGTATATTTGGATATTGGAATAATAAATTTAGTATTTTAAATGAATCACATGTAAACTCAATGTTTACTGTTTTCTAAGGGTTTCTTAATTTTAGACTAGTTGTCTATGTTCTATTTTATTGTATCGTCTTTTTTGTTTACTTTATGTTTATCTTTGGCTTTGTTCAGCACTTTGGTCAGCTCTGCTGTGATAAATGTGCTATATAAATAAACTTTACTTACTTACATTACAAAACCTGCAGACTGTCAGGTTAGTTATATGTAAATATATGATATATATGAATCTATATTAAATATATGAATGCGATTCACTTGTGGTTGTCAGTTTGTATAAGCACACATTATGCAATGCAATATTAATCATGAATTTAAAAAATGCAATTTGAGCAGGTGTAGTGAAATTTTTAACTGTCAAATAAAAAAAAACTTAAACAGTCAAAATTAGATTAATGAAGATGAATGTGTGTGTGTGTGTGCTTAGTGTATTGTATTCTCAAAAAGTATAAAATGATATGTTCAATTTAAATAGCAATATTATTTCAAATGTTTGTTACATTTATATGTATAGCAACTTACAAATGGTGTTAGAGCACAAACAGTTCAACATAAATGTGTTAAATAAATGCTGTAGAACTATATTGTTCATGTTAACTATTTTATAACTAATTTTGACAAATGAAACCTTATTGTAAAGTATTACCAATATATATATCTTTCATTTACTGAAGCCACTGATGTTTATTTCCTACAATCTTAGAATATTTTAAGATAGTTACCTCCTATCATTTACTCTAATTGTCTTCCCTGAATATTAATGTTAATTATTGTTCTGTTTATTATAATTAGGCCTATTATATTAACGCTATATTTGTTGGTGTCAGTATTCTCTTTTAAAAGAAATGGACACTTTCAGCAATGATCCATTGAATTGATTCAACTATAATATGTAATAATTAGATTTATGTTTTAATTACAGACAACTGAACTGAACCAAACACAGGGTTTATAATCAGTGAACTAATCAAAGAGACACCGCTGACGTGACTAATTAATGAAGAAACCCAAGAGACTATCAGGAACAAAGGAAACGGAAAACAGAGCCAAAGGGAAATAATGAAAGTGAACAAAACTGAACGTGACAAGTTTGCTGAGACAGAACTTTCGTTTCCGGAGAAATTAAATGAAACTTGTCATTTATTCAGTCAAAGACACATTGTTCATTCATGAGATTCTCTGGGAGTTTCATGTTTTAACTTCTTAGAATCAGGAGATCTTTCAGTTTACAGAATAATTTATGCATTATTTATTTTATACATTTATTATTTATAAATAAATATATACATGGACTAATAGATTGTCAACCTGCTTCTGTCCTGTTTAAAAAGGTTTTAATTAAAGTTTAATTTTAACCTGCTCCAACATGCCTGTGAAATGTGTCATATATTGTTGAACTGAAAACAGCTGGAAATATGAATCTACAGATAATGCATTGTTTAGTGTGATAAAATAGTTTAAAAGATTTTTGTTCATTATATTAACGCATTTACTGAGGCCACTGATGTCTGTTCTTATAATCCAATCATTAGATTAGATTAACATGTAAATTATTCTCTCACATGCTATTGTGTCATAACTTTCAATTTCAGGGAAATTAAATTACATTCATGAATATTGCTTCACGGAAAAACCTCCCCGACCTTTTCATCATGTTTGGTACATTTAAACAGATGTTTCTGATATGGGTCATGAAAAACAATATATTTTACATAAAATGTTAATCAACTTTCAACAAACAAACAATAAATCAATCATAATTATT
>RJVU01061106.1:0-48212 GCA_003731715.1 Anabarilius grahami
GATGGAAGAAGGCGGTTTTACAGATACTAGAAACATGACTTTCAAATGACAATACTATATAATTTCACAATACTATATAATTGTCCTGAAATTGGGCAACCTTGTCTGATACCTCTTCCTACATTTATAGGGGTACTTAACCCACCACCCAATTTAATCATACATGTTGCTTTAGTATATAGAAATTTGATCATAGAAACAAATTTTTTCCCAAAACCAAAAGCATCAAGTGTGTCAAACAGAAAAACATGATCAACCCTATCGAAAGCCTTTTCTTGATCTAAAGATAAAAGGCCCATATTAAGATCATTACAATAGGCAAAATCAAAAACATCCCTAATTAAATTAAGATTATCTGTAATTAACCTATTTTTAATACAGTAGGACTGATCTTTATGTATAATTTCATGCAAAACATTATTTAATCTGTTTGCTAAAACCTTTGAAAACATTTTGTAATCTGTGCACAAAATAGCGACAGGTCTCCAATTCTTTAGGAGTGTTAAATCACCCTTTTTTGTGAGCAATGACAGAACAGCACGTTGACAGCTGGTTGGGAGAATTCCTTCATGGCAACATTTCTGAAACACTTTAAAATAGTCATTACCTATAATAGGCCAAAAAGTCTTGTAAAACTCAGCTGGTAGTCCGTCCAATCCCAGACTACGACCTGAAGACAAACCCATCACAGCTAGAGAGATTTCCTCAAAGGAGATATCAGTCTCTAAAGACATTTTTTGTTCTTCAGATAAAACAGGTAAATCCATTAACAGTTCACTTCTACAAAAACCATCTGAACTTTCAGCAGTGTACAATTTAGAATAAAAATCAACAGCGAGTCTTCGCATCTCCATTGGGTCTGATGTGACATGTCCATTATTGTCCCTCAATGAAAGCATTTGTTTCTGCTGACCCGCTTTACGCTCTAGATTAAAGAAGTAAGAAGTAGGAGCGTCCATATCCTTCAAGTTTAAATAGCGACTCCTTATAAGAGCCCCTTTAACTTTTTCATCCAGTATTGAACTTAAATGGCTTTTCTTTTCAGTCCAAAAGTCTTTTAAATTAACATCATCATTAACAGTCATATTCATTTCAATATCAGCAAGTTCTGTTTCCAGCGATTTTAAAGTATTTTTCAACCATACAGAGGAATAAGCAGTATATTTTTGAGAGAAATCTCTTATGTGTGCTTTTCCAACTTCCCACCACTGGATAATATTTTCAAAATGACTCTGTTCTGTTTGCCATGCTTCCCAAAAACACTCAAAATCTTCACAAAAGACCTTATCCTCTAAAAGTTTAATATTAAAATGCCAGTAGTAGCTCTTATGTACCCTTTTAGACAAGGTAAACCCAACTGTAACAAGCTTGTGATCAGAAAGAATATTAGGAATAATTTCTGTATTGACAACTCTATTTTTTAAGTTAGAAGATATATAAAAACGGTCCAATCGTGCAGCAGAAATCCTCTCATTATTGACTTTCACCCATGTATATTGTTTTGTAGAAGGGTTGTGTTCTCTACATACATCAGAAAGACTGAGTTTTTTTAAAACACCAGCTAAACAGGAGGCTGACTGTGCATGAGGTTCTTCCCCATTTCTGTCAAGAATAAAATCAAGAGTGCAGTTCCAATCCCCTCCTACAACAATGAAAAAAATCTTCACTTTCTTTTTAGTACTATGAGTTTCTTGCAAAAAAGTAACACTCAAACCTTTCAAACCAATAATTTCTGAAAGTAACTCATTCTTTTTCCTGTCCCTCATCCCATTTATATTTAGAGATCCCACCCTCAAGACCTCCATAAGGAAAAGAGAAAAAAAGAGAAAACAGAACAGATGAGAATAAGAGTTACCAGCCATAGTGATTATTTAGATTTTCCCCTAGCTTTTCCTAGCCTTTTACCTGATTTAACAGTGGTTAAGTGCTTTTTGAGACGGTATCTCTTTTGTTGAGAAAGTTCATCATAGCTGCTGACCTTCCTAGCCCACATTACTGAAGCAATGAACTTTTCTGTGTCTGGGAAGTAATCGCTTATTTCAACACCTGCTTTACCTTTTGTTTGATCTAGAAAAGAATTGATTTGCTCAACACTATACAAATCTTTCTCAACCTCTTTAGTCATTTCAGCCCACTCATCATCTTTCATTCCATCATCATACTGTGATAAACATTCAGTCTCATCAGCCATATGCTCCTCTGAGCCAGTTACCTGTACAGCATCACTACTCACACCCATGTCAACAGCATCACTACTCATGTCAACAGCATCACTACTCATGTCAACAGCATAGCTCCGTTATCCAGTTCTTCAGTTCTCTGAGGTTCTGTAATATTTACATGATGATTGCTGCTGTTATCATCGGCGCGAGATGTAGAAGCGCGCGCTTCTCGCATAAACCATGAAAGAGCTCTCTCCGTGTGAAAAACGGAAAGAAACTTCCAGCGTCCACTCCGAAGAGCTAAGAAACATATGAACCTGTCACCTAAAGGAAAGCACATGTTTTAAAGCTGCATCTTTACATCCTAGCGGTACCGCTTTAACGGGGCTCGCGATCTTACCGAATCTTAACAGTTCTTTAACAATGGCTTCATTGGAAATGAACGGAGGGACATTTGAGACGATCACTTTGGTTGCTGGAGCAGATAGCGGGGTTACCGGAATGAATGTTTCTTTAACCCATATTCCACTCACAGTCAACTCATTAATGAGTGCTTCGGTTTTCAAAAACACAACCACCGCTTTGTTCATTCTTGAGGCCGAGACGATGTTATTGAAGCCTAGCTTATCACCGATGATCAGCAGCAGATCTTCCACTGTCACCCCGGGCTCAGGTACACACCTGCAGCCATTACGGAGTGACAGATTGGACGTGCCCGGCGCGTGAGTAGTCGCCATTCCAGCGACTACAAACCACGCGTGCACACACACGGAAAACCTCTTTACCTCCCTACACTGATTAAAATAAAACCTAATCTAACACGGGAAAAGAGGGGGGAAAAGAAAAGAAAAAAAAAAAAAGTATTTTGAGAAAAGCCAGTGAAAGAAAAATCACAAAGCGCCCTCAGCAACAATGCTCTCAGGCCCTCCACAAACTCCCAGCATGCACCAGAGAGAGAGAGAGAAAGAGAGAGACATACACAGACAGAGACCCACACACAGACACCCCCCACCCCCACGCCACACACACACACACAGACTAAAGGAGTGAGAGGGGAGAGCAGGAGGGAGGGTGTGGGGGGTTTGGACAGAGAGAGAGTCTATGTCTGTGTGTGTGTGTGTGAAAAATCCACATTCAAATCAAAATATCTGACTTCCTGTTGTTCAGAGCTAATGACTATAAATTAGAAAGTTGTCCAGCTTAATGAGAACAAGTGTACCGAGTTTGGTGACTGTAGGTTAAACTAACCCCCCCACTTTTGTCAAAAGGTGGTGCTGTAGAGCCCCTGCTCTCTGCCGGTTTCTAAGGCTTTGCCCATGTCTACTGGATGACAATATTGATGTGTGTGTTGAGTTTCATGCAATTAGAAGGATGTTAAGAGCCTCAAATATGCCCAAGAATATTATAAAAGTTTGACGTGTTGCCATGGCAACAATATTTAAAATATCACAAATACAGTAACTGGTCTACACCTGCCATGTTTTGACATTATTGTGATGAAGTTTGAAACAAATCGGGTAAAAACAAGAGGGTGATCTCAAAGCATTTAAAAAGTGACACTTGCTGCTACCAGTTGGTGGCGCTATAACTTTGACTCACAATAGTCACATCCATGTGATTGGACTACTACAATCAACACACTTGTGAAGTTTCATAAAAATCAATCAATGTATGCAGAAGTTATAACACATTTACTGTTTCCCTTTTCTCACCATAAATGCGTTGCCTCGCCACGGCCAAACCGTTCGAGAAATCAAAAATCCGCTGTCAATTTGTCATCATCAATGTCTTGACTTTATGCTGACCGAGTTTGGTGGTGATCAGATTAATCGCCTAGGAGGAGTATATCAAATTCCAGAGCATGCATTTTTCAAAAAACCCATAATAGCTGACTTCCTGTTGAGATGGCGTATAACTTAGAGCATGAAAGATGTTAGGCCCGATGAGGTCTATATGTGTACCGAGTTTCATACTAATACGTGGAAGTGTGTTTAATATATGGACCAAGTTTTCGGACTTTGTTCAAGGGGGCGCTGTCGAGCCCCCCTGTCACGCCCGGGTACCAGCCTCTGCGGTGCCCTAATGGCCGCAGATTCCAATGTGTGTTCCAATTTTCAAGAGTTCTTGAGCACGTTAAGGCCCCCAAAAAGCCCCGGATGACAGAAAAAATATATATATATAGCTGCAAGCATCGATGATGGGCCAAAGCCCGGTGGCACCGCCACCCCGGTGGCTTCAGAGCAACTGTGCACGGCGGGCAATGGCCATTTAAAACGGTTAAACATAAAAGGACTATGTCAATTTCAAACTACATTTACTGCAGCAGCTGATGCTCCTATGATCACAAACCACATCAGCCACATCCATGAGATCGTTTAAATTGAGATGACTTTCATGTCATAGAATGTCATAAGTCAATTCCAAATAAGTGCAGAATACCATCCATCTGCCATGTCAATGTTTTTCTCAGACAACCTCTATAAAAATTCCAGAGCAAATGACATAGTGTTATTTGTGCAACTTTAACAGTACTCTGAGAAATCTAATCCAGTCTAATGCTAATGTCTGTGATTGCTGATGTTGTATTATTCTAACACTTCTCTTTGTGTTTTTTGACCTCCCTGAACTATCGTTTGTGCACCAGTCTTATGCTCCATAAGCATGCTTTCATTAAATTTCAATATGTGTGGTATAAAAAATAAAATTAATAAATAGAGCCAAATCAAACAACCTGCAAAGACATTTTTAATATCAGTCTCAAGTAATAGTAAGGTACATGTCTAGATTTTTCTGCTCACTTATGCAAGTTTATTTTAAACAGACACTTTTATAAAATCAAGTAAAATTTTCTTAAATAGTGATTTTTAATAAATTTGAATTATATCAATAAATAATTAATTTAAAGACATGCGTTGTACATGACGTTTGCAAACACAGCACATGACTTTCTATAACACTCATGTCTGGAAAACACACACTCTCCTCTATAAAAACAAAACAAAACAAAGATTTAAGAATAAATCTTTACCCAAAAAATGGGTGTAACGAAGCGGGACTCAGGTAGAGATCCATTTGCAAGCTTTATTATAAAAGAGCGTGGTCGTACAGGCAGGGTCGAACAGGGGCAAGCAGGAACAGCAAAGGGTAGACAGAATCATAATCCAGGTACAGGCAGAGGTCAGGGCTGGCAGATATCACTCACAGGTCGGTATACAAAGCAAGGGTCAGGACGGGCAGCAACGGGTCAATAAACAGGAAACAGACAGGAACGGTAACAGACAGGCAGACAGGGAAATAACGCTCAGAATTGTCACAGGGTGAATCAAGACTTCGCAGTGAGGTGGTGTGTGTGAAAGTCCTTTATAGTCCTGGTAATGAGCTGCAGCTGGGTGTGGTGATCAGTGTAGTGTGCTAGGCTGTATGTGGCAACAGGTGATTGGTGTGGAGTGAACATGTGACTGACAGGGAGGATTTTGGGAAGTGTAGTCCGGAACTGACAGGAGCAGACGGTGATCGTGACAATGGGTAAACGCACACATGCACGCACACACACACACACACACAGGTTTGTATTGCTACCTTAGTGAGGGCATTGCATAGACTTCCACTGATTTTATATCAGACCAATGATATTTTTTATCACTTAACCCAACCCCTGCTCCTAAACCTACCCATCACAGAAACATGTAATTACACTAGATGTAAATAAAAACATATTTTGGCTGATTTATAAGCCTGTTAAAATAGTGAGGACCAGTCAATGTCCACACTAGTATAGTCAAAAAAGTACAGAGAGCGACACACACACACACAGGGAATTGTGGGGACATTCCATAGGCGTAATGGTTTTTATACTGTACAAACTGTATTTTCTATCCCCCTACACTACCCCTACCCCTAAACCTATCCATCACAGGAAACTGTGCACATTTTTACTTTCTCACAAAAAAATACCCATGTCATTATATACATTTCTGTCCTGATATGTCACAAAAACACGCGCGCACACACACACTCACACACACACAGAAAGAGTCAGACTGAGGGAATGAGGGAGTGAGGGGGGAGGAGGCAGGGGTTTTACCACAGAGAGAGGGAGAGAGGGTGAAAAAATTCACATTCAAGAAGAATATATGTACAAGTTTATATAAGAATATATAAGTTTGGTGACTGTAGGTTAAACTAACCCCCCACTTTTTTCAAAAGGTGGCGCTATAGAGGCCCTTCTTCCTGCCCATTTCTGAGGCTTTGCCCATGTCTACTGGATGACAATCCTGACATATGAGTCGGGTTTCATGCAATTTGAAGCATGCTAAGTGTCTCAAACCCATCCAAAACTAATATTGAAGTTTGATCTGTTCAGCCTCCTACAACGAACACACAGCTGAAGTTTCATAAAAATCAATCAATGTATGCAGAGGTTATAACATGTTTCCCTTTTTTCACCATAAATTCTTTGCCTCGCCACTGCCAAACTTTGATATATCAAAAATCTGCTCGCAATTTTACATCCTCAATGTCTTGACATCATTCTGATCGAGTTTGGTGGTGATCAAATTAATCACCTAGGAGGAGTATATCAAATTCCAGAGCATGTGTTTTTCAAACAACCCATAATAGCTGACTTCCTGTTGAGCTGGTGTATAACTTAGAGCATGAAAGTTGTTAGGCCCGATGAGGTCTATATGTGTACCGAGTTTCATACAAATACATGCAAGCGTGTTTGATATACGGACCAAGTTTTTGGACACCATTCAAGGGGGCGCTGTCAAGCCCCCCTGCCACGCCCTGCGCCATTAGTGGCTTGGGCCCTAAAAAAAAATAAGAAGAATCCTTAGGGGATCAAGAGGGCCCTGATAATAAATATAGCTGCAAGCAGTGATGGTGGGCCCAAGCCCGGTGGCACCGCCAACCTAGTGGCTTCAGGGCAACTGTGCACAGCGGGCAATAGGCATTTAAAATGGGTAAACATAAAAGGACTATGTCAAAGTTATTTGAATGTTAAGACTCCCAAAAAGCCCCGGAGAACAGTAAAAAAAAATAATTCTCCTTAGAAAAACAAAAGGGCCCTGCGCCTGAGTGGCTTGGGCCCTAATAATCCTTAGGGGATCAAGAGGGCCCTGCGCCATCAGTGGCTTGGGCCCTAATAAACGGAGCAATTACAATAGGGTCCTTACACCATTGGTGCTCAGGCCCTAATAAAACTATTTATTAATGCAAAAACTCTTTAAATTTCCCTTATTCACACTTTCATAAATCTTTAATATTTGATATACATTTACGCATTTGGCAGACGCTTTTATCCAAAGCGACTTACATTGCATTATACTATACATTTGTATCGGAGTATGTGCAATCCCTGGGATCGAACCCATGACCTTGGCATTGCTAGTGCCACGCTCTAACCACTGAGCTACAGGAAAGCTGATATACTCGAATGCAGTCTAAAAAATCTATTTTTTTCTATATTTGGAGGCAAACACTGAGTTTGGTAAATGCTGAGATGGCCTCTGACACACTTTACCACGCAGGCAGCATTTTGGTGATTTTTTTTTTAAATAAATAATTAATGGCTAATATTTACTAGCCAAATTATTTACATGGTTTTAAATAGTTGATTAACACATAAAACATAGATTTTACCTGCCATGTAGAAAATTGACTTTGCTTAAAAAGGTTGCATTTTTTTTTGCATTAAAAAAGCAATTTTGATATTACAAATGTTTTTTCTTGTACATTTGTACTTGACACGGCTGTATATTAAGGGGGCGACACAGCTAATTCACTCACTGACCCCAAAACAAATTCATTTGTGAAGCACAAGGACAGAGGGAGTGATTGTAATGAGAAGGTAGGATGAATAACAATTGAGACCAATTAGTGTTAAAGTGCCTGTTTTGGCTGTCAAGCTTTCCATGTTTGCTTTTTTTACAAATATTTTCTGCTAGACGAAACAGACCATGCTTGAGCGTTGAATGTGCTGCAGATGGTCTGTCACTGAATATCCTGGTTATAAGCACATCTGCACTGGCAAGAATGGTGGTGATAGCTTTATCGCTCTCTCATTCTACAATTGACACTTCATTAGTTCTAGCAAGCATTCTTGCTTCTCAAAACAAGTGAAGGATAACCCTGGTCCTGTCATGAATCCAAAGACAGAAGAGTCGTACCTGTGTGTCCCATCGTGCGCCCTCTATGAACAGCCAGTGGATGGGCGGCGCGCTGAAGTCCTTGCAGATCTTTTTGGTCACATCACACTGCAGGCTCATTCAGTCCAGGGGCCACTCGTTACGGCGAGCCATAGATTGCATGATTGCCGTGAGGAAGGACTGAGGGTTGAACCCACGTGGAAGGCAACGTTCTCAGGACCTTGCGCAACGTTCCCTAAAAGTTCTCAAAAGGTGATGAAAATTCTGAACCTTTACAGAACATTCGGGGCATTCCTAAAACTTCCTCTTTTGGTAATGAAAGTGCTGCAGTTTAAGGTTCCTTATATGACTTTAGGGGGACGTTCCATTTTGGTTATTTTATGGTCAAAAAAGAATGTTACAAAGAGGATATTTGGGACATTAACAGAACGTTCCCACATGGTCCTCTGTTGGTCATTTAATAACGTTCCTGATATGAGTTTAGGGGAACGTTCTATTTTGGTTATTTTATGATCGCGCAAGAACATTACAAAGAGGACATTTGGGAAATTAACAGAACGTCCTATAGTAATAATCCCCTAAACATTCCCAGAACATCCTGAATATTTCCTGAAGGTCCACCAAATAACGTTCCCCAAACCTTAAAAGAACTCCACATCGTGACCGTCTCTGAACGTTCTGGGAACGTTTCTAGGTTACAGGTTGTCCCACTAAAAATGTTACGTTCCCAGAACATTCTCAGAACATCCACTGGTATTAAGGATGTTGTCTGGTAACGTTCCCAGAACGTTCAGAGACGGTTTAGATGGGCTCTTGATTTTTGCTATTTTAACATTACATTTTCTCTGCCTGCTTTAACTGCTTTTCAGAACTCATTTGTTATAGCAAAGGTGCGGGAGAAAGTCTGATCAGATGAATTTGGTTGTTAACTGCAGGTGATTCACTGATCTTCTCCAGAGTCTAAACTATGAGTATGTTAAATGTTAGTTTTGCATTAATTGAAGGATTTTTCCCCCCCCTTTTTTAATTAGTCAGGGTTAGGGTTAGGAATTTTTTTATTCATTATACAGAGTTTTGAGCAGTGTCTTTTAGACTCACATAGACATCATGAATCATTTCCTATGATCCTCAACAATGGTGACACTAAACAAAAATCTTTTTTGTGACTTTAGTAGCTTGTTTTAGTAGAAAATTTTGTCACCATTGTTGAGGATCATACGCAGAATCTTGATGTCTGTGTAAATCTAGATGAAGCTGTCTGAATAATTTCTGCAAAAGGATAAAAGCTCTCAAAATATCAAAGTAGAACAAGATTTTATGAATTATCATGTGACTACATGAAAGAAAACACAATATTCAAAAACTAGTGAATAAGACCACTGTATGATGATAAAATTATCATCAATGATCAAGCATCCTAACACATTTCAGATTTTTATTTTCTCACAATTTTTTTATTGTAACAAACGCTTTAGAAAAACACAGTTACAACAATTGGAGAAAAGTATAGTCAAATTGTCAAGGGTCAGGAGCCCAACTAAAGCAAGCGCTTACCTCTGTAACAGTGACATTTATAATTTTTGATAAAACATCAACACCTCATTAAGAAGATTTGTATGAAAGAAACAAAGTCAGAGTGGTTTGTAATGTGAAGATGCAGAGATCTAGAGAGATCTGTTAGTGTTTAATGTTGTTTCTGTTATCTGAGTTTTGTGAGGTCACCATTGTGCTGGAGAGTAGTGCCTGTGCTTCAGTCAGTGATGATCCAAAAACACTGATGTTTTACTGCATGTTGCTTTTTTTTTTAAAGACAGTAACTGTGTAGTTGCTGATGCAGTGATACAGCAGTTACTTTAGCTCATGCATGTACTGTTGCAACTAATGACTTATTGCAAGAGACTTGCAATTTAAAGGTTTCATAATATTAATCAAGGAATTACCTGTAAAAAATAATTTTTGTTTGAACAGCCACTTTTACAAGTCAATTTAGCTCTAATTTTCAATTCATTTTTTTGACAAGGGCAACAGGGCAGTTCTGAGAACATTTCCAAATAGAGTAGGAAAAGTAGGAAATTTGAGAACGTCTTGAATGTTCCCTGAAGGTCCACCAAATAACGTCCCCCAAACCTTAAAAGAACTCCACATCGTGACCGTCTCTGAACTTACTGGGAACGTTACTCAACACCAGTGGGGACGTTCTGAGAATGTTCTGGGAACGTAAAATTTCTAGTTGGGAAGAAGCCAGCTAGCCAAACGATGGAGGGCAGGCTAAAGTCGGAGGTCCAGGTCTCCAGTTCTCTGATCCGGTTCAGGAGGTCCATGAACCAGATGGCCAGACTAGACATGGATGGATAGGCACGCTTGGTCCAAAAGTCCAGGTAGATGGCATTCTGTAAATTCTCCATGTCAGTGGTCATCGTGAGCTCACCCTGTGAGAGGAACACATGAAACAGTGCAGCTGAATTAGACTGGGTAAACCCAGCCTGATCTGCCGCCGATTTGATTTTGCCCAGCAACTCAGTCTGGAAACCCGTACATTCATTTCTACTGCTTCTGTTACACTTTTGCGGGAACCAATCACAGACTGGCTTATCCACCTTGCTCGCTATTGGCGGGTATAACACGATGACGATAGAGAAGCAACGGCAAGCACGACCGTCAATCCAATTCCTTTTAACCTTTCGACGATGCTGAATGACTTCTTTAGTTTAGCAAACAAATCGCTCGAGTGGGTGTAAATACCACTCACTTTCATGTTTTTTTTTGCACAACCTGCAAAAATCGCTTGATGCCATTGCTGCTTCTGCAAACCGCTGATCAATGCTTCAAACCAATACAAACTAAACCTGTCTGGAGTTTTTGCGTCGCTCTGCAAAGTACGTCACCCGGATCGTTGATCTGATTGGTTGAAGGACTATCATTGATCACGCCTCTTGTGCAGTAGAAAATACATAGCAGACTCCCCAGACCAATGTTCAATTTTAAATTGAGCTTGGTCTGGTGATAGCCAGACAACAGCTGAATCATTCTGTGACAACATCTATTGTTTTAAATGTTAAAAAGACATCCTTTTCCTTGAGGTCCTGAAATTATGGATGTTGTTTCTGATCACTCAATAGGCATCATCACAAATTTTTAGTGTTAATTTAAATAAACAGACGTTGCTTTTGAGATTATTTTGCTGCTTAGTTTCAAAGAGTTAAATTTTTCACTTTTTCATTTTCAAAAATTCAAATGTGATTCTTCAGGATAATATCAGACAGAAAACTCTCCATCCAAGAATATTACAATTGTGTTTTTAATAAAAAAGTCACAGCTGAATATGAAGACATATGAAGCAAAAACAAAGATGCGTGAAAAATGTTTATTCTCTCATCTAAAAATTTTACTGTCAGACTGCCGTTTCTCCCATGCATCATTTCATTTTTTAGTTTTTACAGCATAATATTTCCCACAATGCAATGTGTCCATGAATGTGCATAATGTTACAGTTTTTTTTCCGCTTTGGCACTTTTTCACAAGTAAGGTTTACATTTTCAAAACTCTTAGAACTAATATCACAAAAGATCATCAAAAGTGCACTTTTTTCAAACATTTCACCATATTTTCAATTGTCTTAGGCCCTGGCGTGGCAGGCTTGATGTGAACAGGCCCTGGCGTAGTAGGCATGGCGTGAACAGGCCCTGGCGTGGCAGGCATGGCGTGAAAAGGCTCTTGTGTGGCAGGCATGGTGTGAACAGGTCCTGGCATGCCTCAGCCTTACTCACTGTGAAACTTGATCCACTTAGAAACAAAATAAAGTCAATTTGCTGCCATAGCATAGAGGGGTGCTCAACTGAGGGCATGAGTTCAACGAGTTCATCATCCAATCCACATACAAAGCACCGTTTTAAAAAAAAGTCTCGTCCCAGGTTACATGATCCATGCAACACAAAAAATCCTTAACATAATCCTTGATGGCTCTTCCCTCTTGATGAAGACTCATGAGCCGAGAAACTGCTGGGTCCATATTGTTGGTCATGTATTCTGAAACGATCAGTCCAACTGGAGGCAAGTTGATGAACCCAAGTGCAGTTTATTGACTCAAAGTGACAAACAAACAAAGCAACCACCTGACTTGAACATGAGCAGACTTGAGCATGAGCAGACTTGACTTGGCAAAAAGCAGACTTGACAATAACACTCACCAACAGCAGGGTTATATAATCAATACAAATTAACATGGAAGACAATGGCTTTAAATACAAGAACTTAGTGAACACATGACTATGGGTGCGTCTCAATCAGCTCCCTAGTTCAGTAGTCAGGGCACTGTTCAGGGAATCAGCCACATTTATTTACATGATATACTGATTCATGATCAAGGGAGCTGATTGAGATGCAGGGTAAGACAACCCATGGGCAAGTGACACAAGGAACATGGGAACCAATGACAGAACAGAACTGAGAAACCACATGACCATAAACAACCAATCAGCACATGACACATTGGCTGCGTCCGAAACCGCCTACTTCTCTACTATTTAGTAGGGGTCTTGAGGTCTTTTCACCACTTGAGGTCTTTCCTCAAAGGCAGACCTCAAGTGGTGAAAGCAGGCCAGTACACCTCCAACTCCATCACCCTGAACGTAGGAGCCCCACAAGGCTGTGTCCTGAGTCCCCTGCTCTACTCTCTCTACACACATGACTGCGTATCTTCCCACAGCTCCACATCTATTATCAAATTTGCTGATGATACTGTGGTTCTGGGCCTCATTCACAACAATAATGAGAACGCATACTTGGATGAGGTAGAGAAATTAACATCATGGTGCCAGGACAATTGTCTCTCTCTGAATGTAAGCAAAACAAAAGAGCTGATTGTTGACTTCAGGAAGAGACAGCAGCAGCCCTATACTCCTCTTATGATCAGCGGGACCCCTGTGGAGAGGGTGAGTAGCTTCAAGTACCTCGGTGTAAACATCTCCGAGGACCTGACTTGGACTACCCACATTCAAACACAGGTTAATAAAGCCAGGCAAAGACTGTACCATCTGCGACAGCTGAGGAAATTCAGGGTCTCACCAGCAATCCTGAAAACTTTCTATTCAGGAACCATAGAAAGTGTATTGACTCAGTGTATTTCAGTGTGGTATGGGAACAGCTCCAGTCAAGACTGCAAAGCCCTGCAGAGAGTTGTGCGCTTAGCTGAGCGCATCTCAGGGTCTGCTCTTCCCTCTCTGCAGGACATCTACCTCAAACGCTGCAAAAGCAGAGCTGTTAAAATCATCAAGGACTCCATCCACCCCAGTAATCATCTTTTCACTTTGCTGCCATCTGGTAAGCGCTTCCGTAGTCTGATGGCAAAAACCGAGAGACTTAGGAGGAGTTTCTTTCCCCAGGCCATCAGGCTCCTGAACTCAAAACCTGCCTCTTAACATCTTCATGTCTTCACTTAATATGCACTTTATCAGTAAGATAATTCATAATTCACTACCTCACATTGACATACTGAAAGTGTTAACCTGTTTGCACTTTTGCCTCTTGTACATTCCTGTGTATCTTAATATTTAAGACTACAGTATAATGCACATGCACATTTGCCTCTTGCACATCCCTGTGTATCTTAATATTTAAGACTACAGTTTACTTTCATGCACATTATTTTCCATTCCATATTTAATTCTACAGTATACATCTTTTTTTAAAAATGTTTATTCTTATATTTTTATTGTTTACTTTTATTTAATTCTTTCATAGTTATAGTTATGTATATTTTCATCTGTGTTGTATTCTTTAATAATTGCACTGTCCATGGAGCGGACCTGACTCTCATTTCACTGCTGGTTATATATTCTCTATATAATTGTGCATGTGACAAATAAAAAAAAATCAGGGGTCCATCATCATGGTCTTCCTCATCCTCTGGATCAACGATGTCCCCATTGAGAAGAGCAGCAGTGAGGGACATGATGGATGAAGGTGTTCATCAGCTGCTTCATCAAAATAAAGCTGCAGAATTGGCACAGCTGTGTTGAGATAGCGGCAGGACTGTAAATACGTGATTGTTAGATCAATACATTTGAATAAAGCTTTGTGTTGTTGACTTGTATATGCATTATTTGTCATTATTTTATTAATTTACTTATTTATTAATTATGCTATTATCAGTAAATTTATATATTTTATTACTTCATGCACTAATTCATTGCTTGACTAAATTGAGATGTATTCACATCAGCTGTATTTGTCTAGTGTGTATTCATGCACAGCTGTCATATAACAAAACATTACATTTTGCTTGTTTTACTAAAGAAGTAAAATGAAAAGTAATATAATTAAGTTTTGGTTTATGGTTAATGTTGGTGTGTGCTAGCAAAGCAATTCATTCTGGGGTAATCTAAATTTTTAAGTAGATTATATTTACATTTTTTGAGTATAAAATCAGTCTTCTCCAAAGGCGAGATCTTCGAGCAGCTGCCTGATGTCTTTTCTTTGTGCAGACATTGTTAACACTGAGGAAAACCGAACTACTGTAGGTAGGGTTGTGGAGTTACTGGTGCTGTGAGGTGTTAGTGCACCTGTCGTTCATATCTTTATTTTTATTGCAGGACCTATAATTACATACAAGATCAGGGAAAATACCATAGTGGTATCTTTAACAAGGAACAATAACAAAACATAAATATGTGTTTGTATACATCATAGTTTGAGATTATATACACACATAAAGCATGATGACGAGGTTAAATATTTTGAATACATCATAATGCATAAAAGTATTAATTTTATTTATTTATTTGTTTATTATTTATAAGCCTGAGGGATTAAACTAGAGCTAATTCTACAAGAAAAAGAGGAAAACAAAGGAGATTTATGCCACTTTTGCTTGTGGATGAACATTTTTGCATATAAAATAAAGAAATTAACAGCATATTCACGCGAATTTGGGTTTTCGTAACAAAAAATAAACTGTGGGTCACAATTTAAATTAACCCAAAATATATTAGCCGTACTACAACCACAAAATTACTGGGCAGCTGTTTCTTCAACAAGATCACAAAAAGTTTAATCTATATAGTAGAGAAAAAGATATTTACAGATAGAAGAATTAAACCTGTCACTCAGGTCTTTTAAGTTTTTGCGCTTGTGATAACGTCGTAGGTCACATGATAACGTCAACATGGCGGATTATATCCGGATCTCATTCATACTCAACGAGATTTGGCTATTAAGCACCTACTCTTTTAGCGCTCATTAAGTAATTACTTATTGAAATTAGGTTCCTACTCATTGAGTAGGCGGTTTCGGACGCAACCATTGACTAAGGGAGCACATGAGGAGCAAGGGAAGCATGACACAAACAAGCAACAAGAATCAAACTACAAAATAAAAGACATGAACCATGAACATGAAACAAAACTATACATTACAATAAATAAAATATAAAAAAAGCTCTGTCAATGTGTTGTCAGAGATGTAAACATGTTAATAATTTAATTTGATCAGCACTCAATTGAGTATTTCCCCACAGAAGAAATGGTGGCTGATGTCATGACTAAACCGATGACAAAGTTTAAGTTATCAGTCATCATTTTTACTCTGAATATAGTCATAAAATGTATCATTAATTACTCAAGTGTTACCTAGTCACTATGCAGGAACTACTAGTGATCAGGACCATTATTTTAAAGTGAAAAACATATTTTTCACTTTAAAATAATGGTCCAGATCACTAGTAGTTCTTGAAGAATGACTAGGTACTTGAGTAATTAGTGATGCATTTTATGAACACGTTGGGAGTAAAAAAAGACAATTGCTCACATTTCAGACACTTTAATGTTTTGATGAATTAATTAGTAATTCTTTATAATTTGTCATAGTTACCTATTAGTTCTTAATGATGCCAATCTCTTTCTCTAATTATTGATTAGCTATTCACAAGTTCGCCTGCCCATTCAGTCTGAATGGTTACTGCTAAAACACATTGGGTTGCTGTCCTCGAAGGAGGCTCGAACCCCGAGTTAAACCCCCCTATAACAGTACTGCATAGAGGGAGAATAAGAGAAATAGAGGAGGAGATGGGGAGGGGGAGGAGGAGGAGGAGGAGGAGATGGGGAGGGGGAGGGGGAGGAGGAGGGATGCTGGAAGAATTGTCGCTGGGATGACGCAGTGACTGCTGCTTATATACGCTCGTAATGATGATTGAGAGGACTGAATGTTTAGGCTCCTCCCGAACCTATGTTTGGAACTACACAAGGAACTATCTTAGTCCTAAATTTGATAGCCTATACTTACTGATTAGTTAAGCTTGTTTCTATATTAGTTAACAGAAGTGGCTGAAGTGTTAATGTAGTACTACTCATTAGTCCTGCATTACTTCCTGCATAGTTACTTATTAATGATGGACCATTATTCTAAAGTGTTACCATGAGAACCTCTAATTGAATATTTAATCTTTTCCAAGTGTATGTATAGCATTGAATCCTGAAGCCAATGCAATGCTTTAGGCGGGTTTGTAGATCTGGGAGCCAATAAAGACACAAAGGCATGTTTGTGTAACCGAGCGACGGGAAATAATCACACTTGCTCTGACTAGGCCACCGGGGCTTTGATACCCACGGACATAACTAAACAGCAACACAAGTTCTATCGCTAGTGAATAAAGAACAGAGACGTGATCTTCAAGTACAACATCTTCAAGTACATTGAATCCTGAAGCCAATGCAATGCTTTAGGCGGGTTTGTAGATCTGGGAGCCAATAAAGACACAAAGGCATGTTTGTGTAACCGAGCGACGGGAAATAATCACACTTGCTCCGACTACGCCACCGGGGCTTTGATACCCACTTACATAACTAAACAGCAACTCAAGTTCTATCGCTAGTGAATAAAGAACAGAGACGTGATCTTCAAGTAGGCTACAACACTTTTATTAACAATCAGTACTGAAATCTCTGAATAAGCAGCACTAGGGCTGGACGATTAATCGAAAAGTAATCGAAACCGAAATTCAGAACCTCTAACCGACGTAATTTCCCCATGTCGGTTATTTCGTTTTTTTTAATCCTGTTAATACTTCCCCCTTAAAAACATACTACCGCGTATAGGGATGTGACTCCAGTCAACAAGCAGGTGAACGCCAAATCAACACACGGAGACGGCGCGCAAGCGGTGAGCCTTGCGTCTTCACTAAACTGTGTCAGTTGTATGTGTTTTAAGGTTTACCAGTTTGGACATTCAAGCGATTTTAGACGATCGGATGTGTATTATTATATCGAGCTACCGTGCTTGTGCTCGGGCTACCGTGCTTGTGCTCGGAAGATATATATACATATATTATATATATCTTCCAAGGGGTTTTTTCCCTCCTAGGACTTTTTTCCCAGTGTTACCACACTGGGTTTTTCTCCTAGGGGGTTTTTTCCACCCCTGGGAGTCAGCCGACATTGGCTTAATGTAGCACCATCTTGTATATGTTACATATTACCACGCTTGCTTGTACAGCTTATTTTTAACCACTTATCTTTTTTCTGTGCTTCTAATATGTAAAGCTGCTTTGAAACAATTACCAATTGTAAAAAGCGCTATATAAATAAATTTGACTTGACTTGACTTGACTCGCGCAGCTACACTCATATAAACAGTAGCTGTGCAAAACGTGAGGATCGCGCGCACAGAGAGGAACGCAGAAACTAGTTGTCAGTGCTGTCCTGTGATTTATCACTAAAGTAGCTTAGAAACTCAAAACTTATTATAGCTTATATATTTTTACTTTTGTAGGAACTATTTACAACCCACAGCTTCACAATTAATACAGAGATGGTATGACTAATTCACACACGCAATCGCTCTCATTACTGGTACTGTGCTAATTTATCTTTATCTGATTTACAACGAGCAGAAATCTGTAAGAAATGTTACGAACCACAGATAAAATAACTACTGAAAGTAAGCTATGTCAGATCACTCTTTCAATAGAAAAAAATATCCCACCTTTAGTCAATCATATTTACAGTAGGCTACAAACCTTGTCAGTGAACTATGAGAAAAAAAAAAAAAAAACAGAAACAAAATAATCGTTCATTAATCGTAATCGAGGTAAAATGTTCAATTAATCGAGGTTTTGATTTTAAGGCTATAATCGTCCAGCCCTAAGCAGCACATTTATAACCATCTGAAAAGGAAGAATCACAATTTTAAGATGTCTAGACTTTAAGTAAAATATTAAAATCAGAACCCCAATTCTTGAATGCAAGGTCAACCAAGCCTGCGGGAAGGAGAGAGAAGAAGTCACAAGGCCAAAGACCCACAGCTTCAAAAGCACCATACGTGCACAGATGTACACCAACCAACAAATTTAAAAAAGGTGTAGTGAATACTGCAAATAACTCTAGACTCTCAATATCCATGCAGTGCTGGAAACCTCATGCCACATGCAGTGGAGGAAAGACTCAGATGACCCCAGAAGAAAGCACTCCCACGCAGGCTGGCTCCTAGAATATAGAAAGATGGGTTAAAAAAAAAACTCCCCTTTTATGCACACATACAGACCCTTAGCGGTTGGTACAAACAGGGCTCAATTAACAAAAATCAGTCATAGCAAAAAGAAATATTTTCAAAACAAACATCAATATATAACAATCAGCTTAAAACTTATGTGAAACAAATAAATAAATCATAAGCAAAACAGAAGGGCCTAGACATCAAAGGTCCATATGCATAGAACTCCACAAAGGAAGATCTGTCAAACAGAAAAACAAAAACATAAATAAAGCACTTTTATCAATCTTTAACAAACTAAATAAATAAACAATATAAAATCAACACAAATAAAACACCTGTCACGGCACAAATCTAACAGCGTCGTGACCACTCAAAACACACAATCCTTTAAATCACTCAATAATTACATAAATATTATAACAAACCTAACCATCTACTGCAAACATACCTCTGCAGTAATCCAAGAGTGGACTAGAAATGTGGCGCAATAGAGTAGACTGAAAACGCCTTGGGTTACAAGTGTAACCCTTGTTCCCTGAGTAAGGGAACGAGACGCTACGTCGTTGACGTGATGGGAATCCTCTGTATTTTGTGTTCGTGAAGCACCACTGTATCCAACCAATGAGAGAGAGAACGTGACGTCATCGGCGGGCGACGTCGCGGACTATAAAGCACGCCCAAAAACAGAGAACGCTAGCTTCTGTGATATGTCTGAAGGAAGCGCTCCAGGCATGCAGGAGGTACGGCAACATGACGTAGCGTCTCGTTCCCTTACTCAGGGAACAAGGGTTACACTTGTAACCCAAGACGTTCCCTTTCGAGGGATCTATCGACGCTACGTCGTTGACGTGATGGGAACGCTGTCCCAACTATGCCGTGCCTCCGAGTGCCTGGCTGCCATCTTGTAGCACCAGAGCACCCGGAGTACTACTAACATCTAGGTTATAAAACCTAACGAAAGTATGCTGGGATGACCATCCCGCAGCACCACAAATATCAGCCAGGGAAACACCCGACCTGTGAGCTGTTGATGCCGCCATACCTCTTGTTGAGTGTGCCCTAACATTCAAAGGACATGGGAGCCCTAAGGCTCTATAAGAAAGTGTGATGGCCTCAACCACCCACTTACTCATTCTTTGTTTGGAGGCTGGGCCCCCTCGATTCGGGGACCCATAACATACAAAAAGCTGGTCAGATTTTCTCCACAGGGCAGCTCTGTGGACGTAAGTATCCAGCGCCCTCACTGGGCACAGCAGGTTAAGTCTCCCCTGATCCGGTGTAGTAAACGGAGGGGGATAAAAAGCCTCCAGAACAATGGGACCTGGGACCCTGGTGGGGACTTTGGGTATGTAACCAGGCCTTGTATGCAGGAAGGCCTTAACCATACCTGGTGCAAACTCTAAGCATGATGGTAACACCGAAAGAGCTTGAAGGTCACCTATTCTTTTCAAAGAAGAAATGGCTAATAAGAACACAGTCTTTAATGTGAGCATTTTGTCCGACACATCTTCCAAAGGTTCAAAGGGCGCCTCAGCCAACCCTTGTAACACAATGGCCAAGTCCCAGGTCGGAGATTTTGGGCGCACTGAGGGCCTCAACCTCAGTGCGCCACGAAGGAAGCGTACAACTAAGGGGTCTCGACCTACCGAGACACCCTCCATAGAAATGTGGTAAGCCGAAATAGCAGCAACATACACTTTTAGTGTGGAGTACGTTAGACCCTCTGACAGTTTCCCTTGAAGGAATTGAAGCACATGGCTAATAGAAGAATGGACCGGGTCCACTCTGAGATGACTACACCATGTAGAAAATACATTCCATTTATACATGTAAAGCTTCCTTGTAGATGGAGCCCTGGACTGAAGGATGGTTTCCACCACCTCCGTTGGGAGACCAGAATCTATGAGTCTTGCCCCCTCAGAGGCCAGGCCCACAGTTTCCACATCTCTGGACGGGGATGAAAGATCGTGCCGCCCGCTTGGGACAGGAGATCCTGTCTGATCGGAAGCTCCAGAGGAGAGCCGTAAAGGAGAGAAACTAGGTCCGCAAACCAAATTCTCGTTGGCCAGCAAGGAGCCACCAATATTAGATGCACCCCTTCCTGGCGTACTTTGTCCAGAACTCCCGGGAGCAGAGAGACTGGGGGAAACGCATACAGGCGTCGCCTCGGCCACGTCTGTATCATGGCATCCAACCCCAGAGGAGCTGGGTGCCTCAGAGAATACCACAGAGGGCAATGGGTTGACTCCTCTGTGGCAAAGAGATCGACTTCCGCTCGACCGAACACTTTCCATATGAGCTCCACTACCTCGGAGTGGAGCTTCCATTCCCCCGGACTCGCGCCCTGCCTCGACAGGGCGTCCGCCCCCATATTCAGATACCCTGGGATATACGCCGCTTTCAACGAGAGTAACTTCCCCTGGGTCCAAAGGAGGATACGGCTGACTAGCTTGCACAGTGGTCGAGACCGCAGCCCCCCTTGGTGATTTATATAAGAGACCACCGTAGTGTTGTCTGTCTGGATCAACACATGGTGGCCCCTCAGGTCGGATAGGAAGTGTTTCAGAGCCTGAAACACTGCCAGCATCTCCAGCCGATTTATGTGCCAGGAGGCCTGGTGTATATCCCACCGACCTTGAGCTGAGCGACCACTCATGATCGCTCCCCAGCCCGTGAGGGACGCATCTGTCGTAAGCATTACGCGACGACATGAAGTTCCCAACACGGGTCCCTGGGACAGGAACCAAGGCTTTTTCCACATGACCAGAGCACGAAGGCATCGCCGCGTGACTTTGATCATGCGAAAAGGATTTCCCCTCGGGGAAAACCCCTTGGTCCTGAGCCACCACTGTAAGGGTCTCATGTGCAGAAGGCCAAAAGTAATAACGTTGGACGCAGCTGCCATCAGACCCAACAGTCTCTGAAACTGTTTTACAGTGAGTGACTGGCCTAACTTCACCCCTTTCACGGCCCCGAGGATGGAATCCACACGAGCAGGGGACAATTGCGCCTGCATCGTGGTGGAATCCCAGATTACACCTAGGTAGTTTGCAACCTGCCTCGGGACCAGCACACTCTTTTTGGCATTGAGCCTCAACCCAAGCCTTTTCATGTGCGACAGAACCACATCTCGATGTAGAACTGCCAGACGTTCCGTTTGAGCTAATATCAACCAATCGTCGATATAGTTCAGTACACGGATGCCCCGGAGTCTCAGCGGAGCCAAGGCTGCATCCATGCACTTCGTGAACGTGCGGGGTGACAGTGATAGGCCGAAGGGAAGAACCTTGTATTGGTATGCTTCGCCCCCGAAAGCAAACCTGAGGAACTTCCTGTGAGAAGGATGGATGGATATGTGAAAATACGCGTCCTTCAGATCTATCGCCACAAACCAGTCCTCGGATCTGATCTGTGGAATAATCTGTCTGAGTGTAAGCATCTTGAACTTCAACTTCTTTACAGATCGATTTAGTATGCGTAAATCTAGAATCGGACGCAACCCTCCATCCTTCTTTGGAACAATGAAGTAGCGGCTGTAAAAGCCCGACATTTTGCTGGGAGGAGAAACCCTTTCTATAGCTCCTTTTTGCAAAAGCGTCGTAACTTCTTGTTCCATAACCAGAGACTGCTCTGGAGCAACCACAGTGTGAATCACTCCACTGAACTTGGGGGGAAGAGAACCGAACTGAATTCTGTACCCCTGTTCTACTATGAACAGCACCCATTTCGAAACATTCGGAAGACATTTCCACTCCTCTGAATGATCTACTAAGGGTACCAGCCTCTCGAGACTGGTCTCTGGTGTTTTTTGAGCACTTGGCTCGTTTATCTGACGCGGCGCACCGGCAGATAAACGAATCACGTGCTGGCCGACCCTCCTCGGAGGATCGACGGGGACTGCTGCGTCCTGTCGCACTTTGAGTGGCAGGGTTGGCAGAACAGCCCCCTGAGGGCACCGAAGGGGAACGATAGAAATTAATCGTCGAACCCCTTCGGAGGGGACTGCCCTCAGAAACCCTGACCCACGACCGTCAGGATTTCTTTTGGGAAGCCTTCCGGGAAATAATGACGGTCCTCAGATCCGTCCTACCCCCGGAAGGCTTCGGCTGTGCGGCACGCTCCGGTCCCCAAGCTTTCCGCGGGGGAGCACGGGCGGCCACACTAGCCTTCTGTTGGGGTCTGTGCCCCGAGGAGCCGGCTGTCGGCTGAGGCTGCCCCCGCCCGGCAGCCTCAGGGGGATGAGTTTTTCGAGGGAGGAACCTTTGAAACGCCGCCTTCTGCTTTTTTGCCTCCTCGAACCTGTCGACGACAGTATTAACTGCGTCACCGAACAGGCCCTCGGAGGAAAGCGGCGCATCCATGAGGACATGTTTGTCTTTGTCCTTTATATCAGCTAGATTGAGCCACAGATGTCTCTCCGTGCCCACCAATGCTGCCATGGAGCGGCCCACTGACTTGGCCGTCTCTTTGGTGGCACGGAGAGCTAAATCCGTGGCTCTCCTCAGCTCTTGGATAGTTTCAAAGGTTACCTCCCCACTTTCATCAATTTCCCCCAGCAGATCAGCTTGGTATGCCTGCAGTATACTCATCGTGTGCAGACATGCCGCAGCCTGACCCGCTGCCGAGTAAGCCTTGCCCACCAGATTTGATGTTTGCTTTAATGGTCTGGTGGGCAATGTCGGGGCTTTCAGGGACGATGCAGACTCGGGCGAGAGATAGCTCGCAAGCGTCTCTTCAACCCGAGGCATCGCCCCATAACCGTGTTGCTTCAGCCCGTTAATATTGCTGTACATAGATGTTTGCGGGCTGAAGACACGGTACTGCACGGGTCTATTCCACGACCTCGACACCTCGGTGTGGAGGTCGGGAAAGAACGGCAGTCCCCGACGCTGAGGCAATGACCTGGCTGGAAGAAAGCGTTCGTCCAGTTTACTCTTTATTTTGGGAACGCTTTCCTCCACGGGCCAGTTTATATTTAATTTTTTTACTGCCCGGGCCATAACCTCAGCAAGCTCCTCATGGGCTGGAGATGAGGATGACGGTCCCTCATCTCCACCCTCGATACCTTCAATATCAACCTCCTCGGAGGAAGATACATTCAGTATCGGTGTCTCTCTTCGGGGGGAAGAAACCGCAGCGCGTGCTTCCGCCACCAAAGGAGAGACACTGGATCTAGCAGGTAAGGGGAGCGATAAGGCAAAGCCCGTCTCTCCCCCCTCTGTTAGATCCATTTGTGAACCCCACGAGTGCAGTCTACGCTGTGCCTCGGCAGCAGCGGGACCAGACCCGCGGGGAACACTCGCCGCGGCGCCCTCCTCAAAGAGCGCCCGGCGTGAGCGAAGTGCCCTGAGAGTGAGCATCTCACAGTGAACACAAACAGCTCCCTCGAGAGCTACCTGTGCGTGCTCAATCCCAAGACACCTCACACACATTTCATGTGTGTCCCCTGCCACGATGAATCGCGGACAGGGAGGCACACACTTTGTGAAACGATCCGTCATTTTTTTGCTTTCAGACAATACAACAATAAATAGAACAGACAAGATACATGTAGCGCTTACTGAAGACAACAGAAGCTAGCGTTCTCTGTTTTTGGGCGTGCTTTATAGTCCGCGACGTCGCCCGCCGATGACGTCACGTTCTCTCTCTCATTGGTTGGATACAGTGGTGCTTCACGAACACAAAATACAGAGGATTCCCATCACGTCAACGACGTAGCGTCGATAGTTCCCTCGAAAGGGAACACTGCGTGATACAGCTCGTTGCTAACACGGCAAACACGGCGTCCCCAGCTTGCATACTATTGTAAAATAGACCATATAAAAAAAAAAGCAAAACATCCTTATACAAGCTCTTACAGCACCTAAAATACCACGCTCATACCTCGCTATGGCGCTTCAGGGTCACAACACCGGAACGAGACAGAAAAGTATCAAACGTCAGGAAGTTACACCGCTTGCCGACCTTTGCGCCATTTATAGGGCAAAATAAACACATATGCCCCACCCCGTACACCATCCTAATTATCCACTCGGTTACATTTAGTTGTCTTTGAGTCAGACTCGATTCATCACCTGGAGCACAAAATATAGCAAATTCAGCACACAGCTTCAGTTACTTCACATACTTTAGAAAGAGTATAGAATATGGCTGACCACACTGAAAAAAGCAATAAGTAAAATTTACGTAATTTTTCTTTTGAAAGTTTTTGCAGGCATATTTTTTTAAGTAAATTTCACATATGGAATTAAGTAAACTCTACTTAACTAAGTTAAGTAAAATTAACAACAAAAAAAAGTATTTTTAACTTGGCCAGTAGGCTAAAAGGTTGAGTAATTTAAACTAGTAATTTAAACACTGAATTAAACTACACTTTTTAAGTGTATGCTTTACTTTGAAACATCTAAGTAAATCATAGAATAGATATTGTGTAGACACCATATCTACATATTAGAAGCAACACGGCACCTGAACACAGAGACCTCAATACTTGGTACACAATACACAATAACTTTTAACATTTGATGGGTCGATTTTGAGAAGAAAATGAACTCCAAATGTCACAAAATGGCAAGTTACTAAACCTAACCACAAAAGCAATGATAAAACAGTGTGGAAAACGTCTCGGTTACGTATGTAACCTTAGTTCCCTGAATAGGGAACGAGATGCTGCGTAATCGCTATGGGAACGCCTCTGCGTGATCACGTCTTGAAGCACTTATGAAATCAGTCCAATGGAGTGATGGAACGAACGTCATAGGCGGGTGATGTCACTGACCAGGAACTATAAAGCCTACCCGAAAACACTCTCATTCAGCTTCTGAATACTGAAGCAAGGCGCTTACGGGCATGCCGGGAGTATGGCAAGGCGACGCAGCATCTTGTTCCCTATTCAGGGAACTAAGGTTACATATGTAACCGAGACGTTCCCTTTCAAGGGAACTCATGCTGCGTAATCGCTATGGGAACGACAATCCCAACGTCGCCATATGAGCAAGTGACCGTTCGTGTGAAGCCGAGGTGCACAACTCACAGTAACACCTGCGCCCCTGGAGTGGAGCCGAGGTCTAGTTCATAAAACCTCATGAATGTGTGCAGTGAGGACCAGCCTGCCACATCACAAACCTTAGAGACAGCCATACTCCTCATAGAGTGGGCTCTAACAGCCAACGGTGAAGGCTGACCAGCCGACTCATAAGCCAGTGAGATGGCCTCGACCACCCACTTGCTCATTCTCTGCTTGGATGCAGGGTACCCTTTTCTAGGTGACCCGAAACATATAAATAGTTGATAAGACTTTCTCCACAGGGCAGCTCTGTGGCCATACGTATCCAGTGCTCTAACTGGGCACAGCAGATTAAGCTTTTCCTGGTTCGACGTCATAAATGGAGGAGGACAGAAGGCCTGCAGTACAATAGGTCTCACAGTATTAGACCGATTCTCCAAGGCCTGCTGCCTCATCCCTCTACCAAAGTTACCCACCGCCATGCAGACAACAGAACATCTGTGCAACTGGGTTTTTCGCATGTACGGCTTACCAGAGGATATAGTGTCCGTCCGTGGTCCCCAGTTTACTTCAGTCTCACCTCCGGCTACCACCCACAGTCTAACGGCCAAATTGAACACCTGAACCAAGAACTCACCCGTTTCCTTCGCTCATACTGCAATCGCCACCAAAATGACTGGTCCCGATACCTACTGTGGGCAGAGTATGCGCAGAATTCTATTCGCAAACCAGCAACCGGATTAGCTCCATTCCAGTGTATCCTGGGGTTCCAGCCTCCGCTATTTCCCTGGTCTGGAGAACCCACCAACGTACCTGCTGTCAATGACTGGATGAATCGGAGTGAAGCCACCTGGAATAGAGCTCATATACCCCCTTTCCACCAGCACGAACCGGGTGCTAGTTCAGAGCTAGTGCTAGTGCCAGTTCAACTGACGAGCCTTCTAAGAACCGGTTTGCCTTTCCACGGGTTAGAGAGCAGCACAGACCCAGGTCTTACTTCACTATATACGTCTCATATTTCACAGCAAAGCTAACGCTGCAGCTCCAAATACAATCACACCAAGCTTGTTCGAGATGCATCGGCTTCTCGCATAGCGATCGGCGCATGACATCAAAGCTCTGCGAGAACGATTCAAAAGCAGAAGGAGTCGTATGCTCTACAAACACTCCCGCGGATCTGCGGCACCCGCCGAATCGGTCCGCGCTGCTCCGATGCATCTTGAACAAGCCTTCTATCAACAATCGCGGATGTTTCACTACTGTCGATGCTCATGGCTGTGCGAATCTACATCGGCATCCAAACACAGCTCACCGTAATTTGTATATAGACGGAGATTACAATCGAGCTGCTATTAGCTCGATTAGCTGCTATTTCAAAAATGCTGGTCACAAGTTTCTTGTTGGTCACGGTAACCCCGCCCCCAGCCCCTGACGCAAGCGGTTCTTACTTCTAGCAATGTTTTGGTGCTACTTACGAACCACTTTTCCTGGTTCGGAGCTGATGCTTTGTGTGTCGAAAGACAAAGAACTGATTTGAAACTAGGCTCTGGCTCCGAACCAGCACTCAAACTGCCTTGGTGGAAAAGGGGTAATACTCACCTACAGCATGCTGTACGCCGTCTGAGAGAACAAGCTGACTGACACCGCCGTCCAGGTCCTGAGTATCATCCCGGCCAATGGGTATGGCTCTCCACCCGAGACTTACGTCTCAAACTTCCCTGCAAGTAATTAAGTCCAAGGTACGTTGGGCCATTTCAAATCACACGGCAAATCACACCAGTACCATTCCGTTTTGCCTTGCCTAATCACTTTCGTATTTCTCCCACATTCCATGTCTCACTGCTCAAGCCTGCCGATGGTCCCAGCGAGGAGGGGGAGGAGGTGTCTGGTGATCAGGGCCCCCTACCCATCATGGTGGAAGGCGAGGAGGCTTATCGGGTCCGTGAACTGCCTGTTGCTGATCCTGACTCTCACACACACCACCCCATTGCAAAGTCTTAGCGTTATTATTCTGTCTGACTGTCTGCCTGTCTGCCTGTTGCTGATCCTGTTTTCCCTCTGATTACGATTCTCTGCCGCCTACCTCTGACCTGTGCTTTGATTCCTGACCCGTGAGTGATATCTGCCTGCCCTGATCCACTGCCTGTGTTCTGACCTCGATTTTGCCTGTCCCTTGCTGTACCTGTTTGCCCGTCTGACCTTGCCTGATCCCAGCCTGAGTGACGATTCATTACAGACACTTTTTCCATTAATATATTTATCAACAACTGATAAAAGCACAAATGTCAGGGCATGTCAAAACTTCTCCAGGGCCCCAAATTAGCCTCAGACTAGTCAGTTTATGCAACCAGCCACTAATTCCAAATCATTAGTACTAATTCCAAATCATTAGTTCTCATTCTACTAGATCTACAGTATCTGCAGCTTTGGACATTGTTGATTATCGGATCTTTCTGTCCATCCTCTCATCACTGGGCATCACTGGAACTCCACTTTGCTGGTTTGAATATATACAGTGGGTACGGAAAGTATTCAGAACCCCTTACATTTTTTACTCTTTGTTATATTGCAGCCATTTGCTAAAATCATTTGTTCATTTTTTTTCCTCATTAATGTACACACAGCACCCCATATTGACAGAAAAACACAGAATTGTTGACATTTTTGCAGATTTATTAAAAAAGAAAAACTGAAATATCACATGGTCCTAAGTATTCAGACCCTTTGCTGTGACACTCATATATTTAACTCAGGTGCTGTCCATTTCTTCTGATCATCCTTGAGATGGTTCTACACCTTCATTTGAGTCCAGCTGTGTTTGATTATACTGATTGGACTTGATTAGGAAAGCCACACACCTGTCTATATAAGACCTTACAGCTCACAGTGCATGTCAGAGCAAATGAGAATCATGAGGTCAAAGGAACTGCCTGAAGAGCTCAGAGACAGAATTGTGGCAAGGCACAGATCTGGCCAAGGTTACAAAAAAATTTCTGCTGCACTTAAGGTTCCTAAGAGCACAGTGGCCTCCATAATCCTTAAATGGAAGACGTTTGGGACGACCAGAACCCTTCCTAGAGCTGGCCGTCCGGCCAAACTGAGCTATCGGGGGAGAAGAGCCTTGGTGAGAGAGGTAAAGAAGAACCCAAAGATCACTGTGGCTGAGCTCCAGAGATGCAGTCGGGAGATGGGAGAAAGTTGTAGAAAGTCAACCATCACTGCAGCCCTCCACCAGTCGGGGCTTTATGGCAGAGTGGCCCGACGGAAGCCTCTCCTCAGTGCAAGACACATGAAAGCCCGCATGGAGTTTGCTAAAAAACACCTGAAGGACTCCAAGATGGTGAGAAATAAGATTCTCTGGTCTGATGAGACCAAGATAGAACTTTTTGGCCTTAATTCTAAGCGGTATGTGTGGAGAAAACCAGGCACTGCTCATCACCTGTCCAATACAGTCCCAACAGTGAAGCATGGTGGTGGCAGCATCATGCTGTGGGGGTGTTTTTCAGCTGCAGGGACAGGACGACTGGTTGCAATCGAGGGAAAGATGAATGCGGCCAAGTACAGGGATATCCTGGACGAAAACCTTCTCCAGAGTGCTCAGGACCTCAGACTGGGCCGAAGGTTTACCTTCCAACAAGACAATGACCCTAAGCACACAGCTAAAATAACGAAGGAGTGCCTTCACAACAACTCCGTGACTGTTCTTGAATGACCCAGCCAGAGCCCTGACTTAAACCCGATTGAGCATCTTTGGAGAGACCTAAAAATGGCTGTCCACCAACGTTTACCATCCAACCTGACAGAATTAGAGAGGATCTGCAAGGAGGAATGGCAGAGGATCCCCAAATCCAGGTGTGAAAAACTTGTTGCATCTTTCCCAAAAAGACTCCTGGCTGTATTAGATCAAAAGGGTGCTTCTACTAAATACTGAGCAAAGGGTCTGAATACTTAGGACCATTTGATATTTCAGTTTTTCTTTTTTAATAAATCTGCAAAAATGTCAACAATTCTGTGTTTTTCTGTCAATATGGGGTGCTGTGTGTACATTAATGAGGACAAAAAATGAACTTAAATGATTTTAGCAAATGGCTGCAATATAACAAAGTGAAAAATTTAAGGGGGTCTGAATACTTTCTGTACCCACTGTATATATATATATATACACTACCAGTCAAAAGTTTGGAAACTTTACTATTTTTTTATGTTGTTGAACGAAGTCTCTTATGCTCATTAAGGCTGCATTTATTTCATAATAAATACAGAAAAAACAATAATATTGTGAAATATTATTACAATTTAAAATTATAGTTTTCTATTTTAATATACTTTAAAATATAATTTATTTCTGTGATCAAAGCTGAATTTTCAGCATCATTACTCGAGTCTTCGGTGTCACATGATCCTTCAGAAATCATTGTAATATGATGATTTATTATCAATGTTGGAAACAGTTAACAAAATATTATTTTATAACCTGTGATACTTTTTCAGGATTCTTTGATGAATAAAAAGTTACAAAATATCAGCATTTATTTAAAATAGAAATCTTTTGTAACAATATACACTACTGCTCAAAAGCTTGGGGTCAGTAATTTTTTTTCTTTCTTTTTTTGAAAGAAATTAATACTTTTATTCAGCATGGATGTGTTAAATTGATAAAAAAGTGATAGAAAAGATTTATATTATTAGAAAAGATTTATATTTTGAATAAATGCTGTTCTTTTTAACCTTTTATTCATCAATGAATCCTGAAAAAAGTATCACAGGTTCCAAAAAAATATTAAGCAACACAACTGTTTCCAACATTGATAATAACCGAGTATCAAATCATCATATTACAATGATTTCTGAAGGATCATGTGACACTGAAAACTGGAGTAATGATGCTAAAAATTCAGCTTTGCATCACAGAAATAAATTATATTTTAAAGTTTATTAAAATAGAAAACCATAATTTTAAATTGTAATAATATTTCACAATATTATTGTTTTTTCTGTATTTATTATGAAATAAATGCAGCCTTAATGAGCATAAGAGTCTTCGTTCAAAAACATTAAAAATAGTAATGTTTCCAAACTTTTAGCTGGTAGTGTATATATATTTATATTATATGCAATACCAGTGAGCAAACCAAAAACAACAGTGGCAAGGAATAACTTATGCAACTTATCTTGATGTGCTTCTCTCTGATTAAGTTATCTCTTCATGTTCTAAGTCAACAAACCATAAGTTAACCCCCAACAACATTCTGATTGTAGAGGTAGTTTTTGAAACATGGGAAGTTTAGCATGATGAAATATAACAAAAATGAGGCTCATGTTGAGACACATGTAGTTTCTTTCTTTTCTATAATATTCAGATCTTGTGCTAATGATGCTGTTGATAATTCAGGATATATAATTCAGAGCACAGTCCATTAGTTATCCTAAATGGTTGAAATGCTCTCTGAACTTTTGCACACTGACTTGGTTTCAAAGATAAGAGTTGTAAATTGGGAAAGGGCATGTTCTTTGAAATAACTATGATTAGGACATGACTCACATGTCACCGCAGAGAATGGTATTTGGTAGTAGCTAACTACTTGGATGTGATTTGAATCAGGGTTTCTGCTACAATAATTCTGCTATGATAATTAAAAAAATTATGATTTTTTTTTTTCATACAATTTATATTCCCAGTCCTGGATGCTGAATGATTGGTCGATACAATATTCTTGCCATGCTAAATTACAATATATAGTAAAAGCTATGAGGCATATGACCTGATCTTCGTAAATCTACAGTAAATCAATTAGAGGCTGTATAGAAGATAACTATTTACCATTTTCATGAAAGTTTATTTCCTTTAAAGCCCTTTAGCCCTTGTGTTGCTAATGATTAAGTCTTATATTTAAATTACATTGAAAGATTATACATATGTTACCCATAAACAAAACTTAAAAAAAACTAACAAAACATCAGTCATAAACAAAACATCATGGCCCCCAGCATCAACCTGTGGCCTATGCAAGATTTTCAAATGAAAGAACAGAAAATCAATCAAGGTCTAAAAGCTGTGGTTGATGTTGACTGACGCAATCAGTGAGTTCCATCAGTTCTATTGCTGACGGGCAAGTGTTTATGAAACAGCCTTTGCCTTTGGCCTGCCACACTGGCTGTTGGAACTTTGGACCTGTTGCAACCCTTGATTAACAGTGGACTGAATAGATCAGAGTATAAAAGATGCATGCCAGAGGATCACCGTCAGTCTCCGTTTGGAGGAAGACTCGCTTTAGTTTCAGGACTTCTGAGCTTCTTCTGACCCAGAATGGGGAGTATGAAGCTCTACCTATTGCTGCTGCTTGGCACCTATGCCATAGCCCGTGAGTATAAAGTTCCTTTGCATTCTGGTGCTTTAATGCTACACTGTACATGCACTGAAATTCTTTTTTTTTTTTTTTTGCTTCATCCTATGTATCATGTATCCTGTTTTTATTATTTTATATACTTTCAAGGCTATTAATGTTATTAATGATGTTTAAATGGTTAAATTCATCTTAATTTATTTTATTTTTTTTTACATTTAAATACATTATCTTTTCATGTTTAATGTAATTACATAATGACTTTCTCACCAGAGCAAGAAATTGAGTCCAATTCTCATCCAGAATGTCACTGTAAGTATTTTTCTTTCTTTATTTCTAATCCTTTGATTACATTTTATTTGAATTTGTATTTGAGTTGTTTATGACTCACACATGTTAATGTTCCCTATAATTTATCCAGACCTTGTACCTATTGTTGTCACTTACTTTGAACCCTCAATAAATGAGATCACCATTGTAACCTGGCCTACCATGTACTCTTTATCAACAACAGACAGTTCTTGAGTCAGGATGTCAGAGTCCATATTTCTTATTGCTCATCTTGATTAGATAAAACAATACAATGTATTGCAATTTAATAAGTAATATTTTAAATAATGATCTGATAAACTGACCTCTAAGGAAAAGAACGGAAAATTCTACTAGTGCTAAATGACCAGTGCTAATATATATATATATATAGACAATATATGAATTAGTAAAGGTTGAAAATAACAGTAACTAAGCCTAGAACATGCTGTAGAATTATTGTTCATTGTTAGTTAATGTTAACTAATGTAGTTTACTAATGTTTACAAAGGAAACCTTATTGTAAAACGTTACCAAAATATTATTGTTTATCAGTGTGTGATTATTGTTTCAAATATATAATTTTTTGAACTGTCCTTGTATTTATTTTATTTACAGTATCTAAAAGATTTAAGATCTACAAAAAATATACATATCGGTATGAAGCAGAAATCCAAAACAGGGTGACTGGGACCTCTCCTCTCATGAATGGCCCCAAATTGTCCTGCAAGGTACATCGAAGTTTGAGAAATCATATCTAACTATACAGTTCCTCAGTATGTCTTTCTGTTTTTTGTTTTTTTTTTTCCTTAAAGTTATTAACACCCTTCCATCCATAGGTCGAAATTGATGTGCCTGTGGCGTGCAGCTTTGAGCTCCAGACAAGTGAGTGCTCCCTTACTGAGGTGGTTGGAACAGATGCAGATGGGGCGCCTATCTATTCACCTGCTGCTGAAGCCCAAGCCTTCCAATCTGCCATGGAAAAGTATGTTTAAGTTTCCTTTCCCAGCTTTAGAGAAACTGACTCAAATATTAAAGAAATATTAAAAATAAGCACAGCCAGTACAGCTAAATTATACAAACAGCCTATGGAAAACAAACAAATCCTCCAAAACTATAAATTGTAAGACTGGTTTACACTGCCCTGACAAACAGTAACATTTTAAATATTTTAAAGTTGCCTTTGGACCCAACAACAATTGAAGTTTGTGTTTGTTGAGGCATTGTGAACTAGGCTTTGGTCTCCAGTTTATAATAAATTGATTTTAAAATTGACCAGAAACCCAACAAGTGATTCAACAGCCATTAATTCTCTTTGAACAGGAATGTACTGAAGTTTGTAGTTGAGGGTGAAACTGGTGTGACACTCTATCCTGAGGGTGATGAAACCAACATTTTGAACTTCAAGAGGGGTATCATCTCTGCTCTGATTGTGCCTGTCATGGAGAAGGAGGAGAGCAAAGATATGGTACATAAACATGTTTACTTACCTTAAAGGTATTAATTGCTTTTATTGTATGTAGAACTTGTTTGATTAATTTAAGAACTGTTGTTATGGACACCCACTTAACAACTAAGCAGAGAAGCACTGAATTTCCTTATCTGGAATAATAAATTCCAATGACCAAAGTACTTGACCTAAGTACGTAGGTGCTAGGAGATAATTTTATCCATTACATTATCTCTACATCATCAATATCTTTATGACAGGTTTAAAGCAATTATATTAGTAATCTCATGATTTGGTGAAAAGTATTGAGGCTAGCTTTTGCATATTCGCTTATTACAATTATTATTATAATTTTATATAAAACAAAGGCAGTAATTAAACAATATCCTTTCTCTAACAGAGCCCACAATCCCCACTACACCATTACTGTATTTAATCTTAGAGTAGTTTGACTTTAATTATTAGTAGTAATAAAATTAAATGAAAATTGTAATTAAAATATTAGTTTTACATAACTTTTGGCCATATGGCACAGTAAATTAATAAATCAAAATAATATGATGAGGCAAATAATAATTACTCATAACAGTGGAATATCAATTGAGTACATTGTCTGTATATATGTGAGTGAATCCTGTCATAACAAAATTGCAAACAGTGAATGAAAGTAAGTGGGGATCTGTAAAAGTTTGTTGTAAGCTTGTGCACAAACATTTATTCGCATTGATTTAGATTTCCTTACTTCATCTAGGTTACTGTCCATGGAATCTGTGCCACTGATGTCAAGGTCAATACCAAGGAAGATATTAGCACTGATGTCACCATCACTAGGGACCTGTCAGGATGTGATACTTTCAAAACCCAAAGAAGCCACACCAGCCCTATTGCCATCATCACTGGTTTGGTGAGACAATCAGGTTTTTTATAATACTCTCTGCCTGGTTAAATCTTGCAATTATTGCTTCTTAGTTTTTTTTTATTATTATTATAAATTAAATCAAATGCATTTGTTCCATTAACCACAATCCTCAGTGCAATTTACCAAGTACCAAATGTTTAAACAGGTAAAGATTAGGCAAATTACCTCTAACAAATATTGACAAAAGCATTATATCATACAGACTGAGCCAACAACAGGTGAAAAATGGTTCTCATATTTTTCAAGAAAAAGATAATGTACTAAAATGTATATTTGTTTGTCAACAGCAATACCCTCTGTCCAAGCTGATTGGCAGTACCCAGACCTGCAACTATAAGTTCAACAACCAGAAGAAGCACATGACCTCTGCCACGTGCACAGAGAAGCACATATTCCTTCCCTTCTCTTACCAGTGAGTGACACTGACATCATATCACTAGCTACATTTCCTAATGCAATGTGCATGCATAAATGGAACATCATATTCTGATTCATTCAAATGTATTTCATTTCTTTTGCAGGAATAAGTATGGTATCTCTTCTCTTGTGAAACAAATCCTAACTCTTCAGGAAACCAGCAAGATCAATGACAGAGTTTTTGATTACCGTGAGTATTCCTAGTTTCACTGTATATCTCAAATATATCTTGGATTCTGACTATGTAGCCTTTCACTCACATATCATCCTGCTCTCTACAATACAGGATCTGCTTACCCCAAGGACTTGGCTCTAGAAGCAATAGAGGATAAAGCCCCAATCCAGACCTCTGAGGCTCTGCTGTTCATCTTCAGGGAGCTGAAAACCATGAATGAAAAACCAGATCGCCAGCTGAGGGCCAACAAGTTTCAGAGTTTGGTGTCTGAACTCCGTGGACTTGAGCATGAGGTTTTGCAGCAGACCATTACTCAGATGGTAGAGGAGGACAAACTCTTGACCTGGCAGGCTTTGACTCAGTGTGGCACCCCAGAGTGTGGTAGTGCCATGTTCAGTATCCTGAAGACCTTTGACACTGATGCCATCGAAGTAGATGCTGCTGTCTATGCTCTAGGAATGATGCACAGCCCTACTGGCCTCTTGGTGAAAGACATATTGGAGATTGCCCAGACCAAGCAGAGCAAGCCAATAATGTATGCTCTCAGCAATGCTGTAAGGCGGTAAGTAAACTCTTTTTCCTTTTCTAGACAATTTACATTATTATTCAATCTTTCACTTCCCTGCTGAAAAGACAAGCACAGAACATTTCCAGCATAGAGCATGATTTTCCATGCTTGTCCAGGCTTGTTCATTCCAATTAAATTTTGCCAGCATCACCATGATGTCAGCTGCAAAACATAGTTGGTGAAAATTGTTACCTGTATGGTCTTTCTAGTGAAGCAGTAGTGAAGTAGTCTAGTGAAGTAATCATGCACTATAAGCTACTTAATAAAGCTAGATGGGGACATCTGTACACCAGAATCCAAAACACAACATATGCTGGTGACCAGCTATGCTGCTTCTTTCAACAGGGATTGATTCTCATTTTGGGGGGGGGGATCCAAAATGTTTCTGTCAGGATATGTCCACTGTAACTAATAATGAATAACATATCCTTTCAGGCACTTCCAAACTGAGGGTCAGCTCACCTCTGAGATTCTTGAGGTGTATAACTTCATTACCTCCATCCTTGGTGCTGACTGTGCTGGCGAGAAAGATCTGACCTACTTGACCTTAAGGGTGTGTGTTTGAACATCTATATTCCTGGACATTTTCAAACTGGGAAAACAAATTATCTTATTTTATTATAACCTGCTCTCTTCAGGTGATTGGAAACATGGGCGAGGCTATGGAAGCAGCTGATCCAAACATGAAGACCACTCTGCTTAAGTGCATGAGACAGCCTGCCACCACCCTATCCGTCCAGATGTCTGCCATCCAGGCTTTTAGACGTATGTCTGTGACTCCTGAGGTAAGTATTGCTGGATTTGTTTAACTATTTATATTTCTTAAGAACCAATTGTGTGGAACTATCGTACTAAGACTAACCAACTTCACACTTCAATCATTTTTATGATCAGGTCCGTTCCAACATTCAGAGAGTGGCCCTTTATGCCAAAGGTGCTGTTCAGAAGAGACTTGCTGCATATCTTCTCTTGATGAAAAAGCCAGAGTCAAGCGACCTGGAGGTTGTGAATAAGATCCTTACCCAGGACCAGAATGTGCAAGTCAAGTCCTTTGTGGCTTCTCATGTCTACAACATTATTCATTCCAGGGATCCTGAAATTCAAGAGTATGTTACTCAGTTTGTTAGCTTTATTTAGACTGCATTCAAAACATATCATCTGCTGTCTACCATTTCAGTTTGCCCTTTATCCTTTTCTTAACACAATCCTTTTTCCTTCCCAGGTTGGGCAAAAGGATAGTCGAGGTCATGCAGGATGATGAGGTGCATACCCACTCAAACTACACTCTGCTTTCCCGTAACTATAAGATGGACATATTTATGCCAGGAAAGGATGTCATGGGCTCCAGCACACAGGGAAGCATCATCTTTGATCCCAGCAGCCAGCTGCCCAGAGAGGTTATGCTTGAGACAACCCTAAAAACCTTCAGTTACAGCCTTGACTTTATGGAGGTAGGAATCTTCTTGTGTTATGTACTTGTAATTAGTTAATTGTGAAACTCTATTGTTATATGTTTTACTATTAAGTATTAGTAATTGTTTGTACCTATTTTTGATTTGTTGTTGTTGTTTTTGTACTTGTTGCATATGGATGTAACTTTTAGAATTTAAAATTATTATTATTTTCTGGTCACCAAGTTTGGCATGGACGGCAAAGGATTTGAGCCAACTGTTGAGACTCTCTTTGGAAGCAATGGCTTCTTCCCTGATACAATTTCCAAGGCAATGTACTGGGTTGGGGACAAAATGCCAAACAAAATCAACGAGGTTCTGCAAGAATGGGTTGACCCTCTGAGAACGGAAAAAGCTAAGAGACAGGTACTGATATCCATTGCTTATTCCAAACCTAACAATGTGATTATTTACGTGATTGAGTTTTTGCTGCATGTGTCAAAGGCTAGATAATATCAGGACCTTCTCTTTGACAGGTTCCTGAGAACATTATAAGGGAGATGGTGCGCAATTTTAACAAGCTTGCAAAGGACCTGTACAACCAGGACTCCCCAGAGGCCATGGCTTACTTAAGGATCATGGGGAATGAATTGGGATACATCAAGAGTACCAATGAACTGTCAGCTATTGTTGATAGGATGGCCACATATATTCAGGCCCTCAAATACTCACCTGCTTGGGTATGTATATACAATATGATGCATTTTACATCCATATCATATGTCTGTATTAGTTTATATATTGGACAACATATTGTCAAGATTTGCTTTGTGAAACTTTAAGAATGGTTGCTTTTCAGGTGCTACAAACGCTACAAAAGGTGGTACAAAATCATACATATTATTCTTGTTTCAATAGATTACAAAGGTATTAATGTCTGGAGATCAGAGCATCTTTGCTCACTACATCTTTATGGATAATGAGTTCTTCCTTCCAACTGCCTCTGGATTCCCCCTGAAGTTTGCTCTGTCTGGGACTTTTGCAACTGGTGTTGAGGGTGGCCTGCGCATGGAGCCTGGCTGGGTAATAAATATTGCCCCTGATTACTGTTTGTTCAATAGCTATATGGTTAATGTATAAAAAATGCTACAAATTATGCTTCATCTTATTACTGTCTGTTTATTAGCCTTACAAATGTTTCCCTGTTCTTTTCACAGCATGAACTGTCTTTTTCACCCTCCATGGCAGTAGAATTTGTCACCCGTATGGGAGTCCATATCCCCAAGTTTGTTGTCTCTGCTGTGGAAATGCACACTAATATGTTCCATGAAAGCTCTTTTAATGCCAAAATCACTAAAAGCGATGGTCAAATAAAGCTGTCTATCCCGGCACCTAAGGGTACTACCGAAATCTTCAGAGTCAGGTAGCTTTTATAATGCTTTATGTTAAATGTATACTCTTTATACAAATAAAGAAAATATACAGAAAAAAATAGCATCAGCTTTCAACAAATCTGGTAAAGTCAGCTGTTTTACAAAGACATAATGGGAAACCTCTTGTCATTTTTTCACAAATAGCAACAAGCTGGTGATGGTGTCCAAAACCACGGTCACACTTGTTCCTGACACAGGCGACAGGACTGCCAGAGCACACTGCAGCCCCCTTATCTCTGGGATCAATTACTGCACCACCATACTTAACTCTAGAGCTGAAAGAAATTCTCCATACTTTCCTCTCAATGGAGAGTCCAAGTAAGAATCAAACTTTTCCCATGCAAATAACATTCTTAATAATTCATCTACTTCCTTTTTCAACTCCCGTTATATTAAAATTATTACTTTCCCACAGTTTTGTTTTAGGTATCCAGCCCACCGGTGACATCACTGAGTACACTGCAACTATTGCCTACGAACTCTTGAACGAGGGCAAGGAAGGCCGCCAGAAAGTTGATTCTCTGAAAATGATTTTGAAAGCAGAAGGCATGTATACTTGACAACAGTGGATTTTAAATTTTAAATTCACTATATTAAATAAACCACATCTCTAAACTGTTCAAATGTGGAGATTTTTTATGGGTTTTAGGTTAATTAATTTTTCTTTTCTAATCATAAGGTGATAAGCACACAGAGGCATCTGCTACTATTAAGTACAACAGGAACAAGAATATTCTCGCCACCAGCATTGCGATTCCAGACTACGATATTGAGGCTGGAATCAAAGTTGGTGTCACTGACAGCATTGCCAAAGGAAAGAAGATCACCGTTGATATCTCCAACAAAAATATTCACCAGTTTTCTCTCATTGGTCGTGCAAAGTAAGTAGAGATACAGATAACTTTTTGTCGATGGACAACCAAAATTCTTATTAAAGACAAGTTTCTGCTAATAACAGGCTTGAGACCATGAAAGATGGCTTGCTGGAAGCTCAGTTGATTGTGCCTTCACTTAACACCGAGGGCACTCTTACTGCCACTCTGAACTGTGTTGAAGATTTGACCTTGGAACTCAAGAGTAACATCAAGCTCCCAGAGACCAACTCTGTGCAAAGGATTACCTTACAATATGGTATTGGATCCTTTTCCTATCACTGTTTTTGCAAACTCTTAATTATTAATTTAAAATCTTTATTGTATTAAATCAATCAATCATCAATCAGTAAATATTTTTTCTTATGTCAAAAGTGAAAATTTGCTTTTATAACAGCTAAAGATGAGATGAAGATGGAGATGAAGTCTGACATAGAGTCTGAGATACAGAAGCTGATGCCTAATGCAACACCTCTTCAGAGTCACCTGGATCAGGTCTTTGATGACATCATGGAACATAAAGTTGTCAAGACTGACATGAAGCTCCGCCACATTTATGCAAAACTCTGGGAGGTATGATTGATACGAAATTTCAATTTGAAACAGTATTCATTACATACATAAAAAATTATTTACATACCAGTGTGTTCATTAATTTTATAGGCTTACCACATTTGGATGGATAAGATTGCTTCTGATGTGCCCTACCTTCAGACACTAAGAGAGAACATTCCTGAGTTGGTTATTCCATCTGTGCCTGAGAGGGTGTTCATGAACACGTAAGATTAATGCTAGTTTTTTTTTTTTTTTATCTAAACAATCCAACTACAAAGGTGCATATCCACTCACTTCCAAACAAATTTGATTCTCTTTACAGTGAGAGCATGTTCAAATACAAGTTCAACAAAGATCGTATCACTTTCACCATTCCTTTCCCTCTTGGTGGAAAGACATCTGAGGACCTGAAAATCCCTCCCACCATGGCCACCCCTGACCTAACTATGCCTCAAATCGGTCTAATGCTGCCCTCTAAACAGTTCAGTCTACCCACCTTCTCCATCCCCTCCAGCTATGATCTCTCAATGCCTCTTCTAGGAATGGTAGAGGTATCTGCAAAAGTGAGCACTAACTTTTATGATATAGAGGCGGTTTTCTCTGGTGGCAACAACACTGTCAATAAGTTCAGCTACACTGCAGGCTACAAAGTTGTTGCTAACAGCCCTTTGGAACTTCTTGCCTTTACTGTGGAAGGTAAACACATGCATACATTCAGTATATATGATACATGATTTTAGTTTTAGTTTACATGATTTTTTAGATTTTATATTTTTTCTGTAATTTCTGTCATTTCCACATCTGTTACATACAGGAACTGCACAAACTGCTCGCATCTCAGAGGACACTGCGAAGTTCGACATAATTTCTTCCCTGAAGCATAAGCTTTTAGATGCAAATTTCAGCCTAATGGAAACAGCCCAAATCACAGATGCAGTGAAAACAACAGGAAATTACAAGATTGAAGCCTTCAGCCCTCTGGGTATGCAGATGTCCATGATGTACACAACCCAGGCTTTAGTCTCTTCTGAAATCACAGGTGATGGCAGTTTAGATGTATCACTAAAAGTAGGATCAATGTCAGCTAGCACGACTGCCACCCAAACCTTTATACTTCAACCTAAATCCAGAGAGGCAAAAGCTGAATCCACTTTCAGGGTCAGATGTCCCATTCTCCAAATTGTAAACAAGATGAAAGCTGCAGCAGCCAATGGAGAACTTTCATTTGAGTCAAACACTGACATAGTGAATGACCCAGTCCATCACACCACCAAGTTCAACATTGAACTGAAAGAAGCTCAGTTAACCATTAAATCTGATTCTGTCACCAAAGATAATAAGCGAAAGCTTCAAAACCAGGTAGACTTCACTGCAACGATGAAGGAAGTCACTCTCAGGATTGAGTCTCAGGCTGATGAAGACACAAACCGAGGTTTCTCCCAGCTTGCCGGATCGCTGAACACCCAGGGACTGGAGCTCAATACTGAGGCCACTATCAGCTTCGCTGCCAACCATGCCTCCAACAAGGGCACCTTGTCATTCACCAAAGATGGCCTGACCACTAGCTGTACCACCACTGCTCAGGCCAGCTCACTGACCTTTGAAAACATTTTCCATGGTGGCATTACAACCTCTGGTGCTACAATGTCTGTCTCTACCAAGGGAACAGTCCACGAGAACAGTGCTGAACTCAAAGTTGAGGGAAGACTTGCAAGCTCAGAGGTATACCTAAAGAGTATGTATGAGGGTGACATTTTCAACGTCAACACTAGAAACAGAATAAATTTCAAATTGAATGAAGATGGCCTGAACCTCTCTAATAACTTGATTGCATCACATCAGGAGATGAAAATAGAAAACACAGACTCTCTGATACTTACCCTCAAATCTCTGGTCATCAGCTCTAAGTCTGACAACTTTCTGAATGAGAACAACTTCTACAAGCACAACATTGCAGTGGATGTAAGTGATTTTACAGCGTCTTTAAATGTAAAAAATGAATTTAAAGTCATTGGTGTCAACTTCAACAGTGATGCCCAGATGATGGCAGAGCCCCACAAAATGGAAGTTACTGGAAGTCTGAAAGGGGCATTTGGTGAGGAGGAACTGAGACATACATATGAGATTACCTATGTTGACCAGACAGCCACTGCAAAGTGCAGCACCAATGGAAAACTCTTGGGCACTCAAATGACTCAGAACTCTGCATTTGAGATTGTTGGATTTTCCACAAAGTTCAACAATGAGGTGCGCTTCATCTCTCCCTCTCTCCGACTGGAGAGCAACATCCTCACTAAAGCAGAACCTTTTAGTATGAATGTTATGAGCTCCTTCAACTCTGATGGAGTGCTCAACCTGTATGGAAAACACAGTGGCCAGGTGAAAAGCATGCTGCTCATTCAAGCTGAACCTAAGTCTTACTCACACAAGCATGAATGCAAGGCCTCAACCTCTCACCAGTTGAACAATGGAAACTCAATTGAAACTAACTTCGAGCATAAAATAACCAGCGCTATAACCCCTCGGCAGCAAAATTTTAACATGAATATGAAGTCTACGTTGAATGACCATGCCTTTGACCACTCCCTGGATATCTTCAACACTCCAAAGAACATAGGTATTGCACTGAAAGGCACCTTGTCCTTGAACAAAGCAAATGATAATCAGGAATTTGCCATCACAAGTGCTCTGCAATATGAGAAGAACAGTGATTTTATTTCCCTGCCTTTCATTGAGAAGCTGCCTGTTCTCATAAGGGAGGTTAAAAGTTCAATGCTCACCATGAAAGATCATAGCATTGAACTGCTTCATGGCATTGATGATAAATATGACATTATAGCCACGCTTAACACCAAAGGAACTGAACTTTCACAGGTAATTGAAAATTTTGATGTAGATATGTTCTTGGATGATGTGAGACTTTTCGCCTCCTACATGACAGCTGTAGTAACGGAAATGGGCAAAAATCTGCAATCTGTAAGGAACTTGACTGACCGTTTGGACCAAAGAACTGGCCTTATCACCAAGATAAATGAAATCTTCAGCAAAATTGATGAGTTTTTGGCAGAATATGAGATTGAGGCAATGGTTGAGAAAATCATTGATGATGCTGTGGATTTAATGAAACAATATGAGCTAAGGGAAACGATACAATCAGCTGCAAATTACCTACACTCTCTTGACATAAAACCAGTATTTGAAAGAATCTTCAGACACATTAATGAGCTGACAAAACAACTAAATACCAAAGTAAATACCAAAATCAATGAAATGATTGCTTATGATTTTGACACCGTGGCTGCTGAAGTAAAGCAGATAGCCACTGACCTCATTAGAGTCCCCTGCTTTGGAATGCTGCATGGTGAGATTGAGATAAAATCCTCCGAGCACACTCTGAAGACCAATGCTGAACTCAAGAACTCGACAGACAAGATCACTGCTAACCTGAATTCTCAGTTCCAGACTCCCATTGATCTCCTGGCCTATACTTTTGATGCCACTGCTCACCTTAACATCCCTAGAATGAAAGAGATGTCCCTGACTGAGACAGTGAAAGCCAATCACATGGCTTTCTCTCTTGATCACCATGGAATAATGTCCATCAATGGTGTTTTTGCCCAGGTATCTTCCAAGACCACAGCTAAGGCAACCACAGAACCATACACTGCTGACTTAGTGAACAATGCATTTCTGAGCACAGAGAATGGCTTCTCATGTACTTTGGAGACCTCTTACAACCACAGTGTGAACATGCCAGTGGCCAACATCTTCAGTGAAGCTACAATGACCCAAAAAGCTGCTGCTCAGCTGGAATCTGGCATATTCACTCTCACCCTTGGAAATGATGGGAAAGGAAAATACACTATCCTTGATTATTCTGATGAAGGAACTCATAAGAGTAACTTGGAGATTGTGATGAATGTTGAGTCCATAAAACTCCTCTTTGATGGTTATACGGAGAGTAGTCTTCTCAAGATGAAGCAGAAAGTGGATGCGGAGACCGGTGGTTTGACTCAGATTAAGTTTAATGTGCATGCAGAGACAGAAACTCGCTTCATCAAGAGAAGCATTGCAGCAGTGAAAGGGCAGATTTGTTTGAAGCAACTCATTTTTGAACTGAGTGGGTCTCATGATGCTGAACTGATTGGCAAGGTTGAAGGCACCATTACCAATTCAATTAACTTCAAGGCTGTGCCTTTTGAAATTATCTTTGACACCAAGAACAAGAAAAACACAAAGCTGATGCTTCCCTTTAAGTTGTCCAGTAAAGTTGATTTGCAAAACGATATGACTTTAACTCTGAGTCCCTCTGGGCAACAGGCCAGCTGGACCGGTCTTGCTAGATTCAATCAATATAAGTACTCTCATTATATGAGTATGGCTAATGGCGAGAAGGAAATTCAGATCTCTGCATCAGTCAATGGTGAGGCTGACTTTAATGTGCTGACCTTGCCAGTTAACATTCCTAAATACACTATCCCATTCATCAACAAGGAAACACCGCATGTAGAGAAATTTTCTTTATGGGAGGACACAGGCCTTAAAACAGTCTTGATCACACCTCAGCAGACATTTGATATGGATGCAAAGCTTAAGTATGTGAAGAACAATGTGATGTTCAACATTCAGCCAGTCCTCAATTCTGTTATTGGGAAAATTAAAATACCCATTTTTGCAACTGCCAAAATCTCATCTGATATATACGAATGTCCTTATTTGGCCAAGATCCCTCTTCCCAGTATAAAGAAATCAATTATGATCCCTGTCATGGGAGACCTGACCTATGACTTTTCTGTGAAAACTGCTATGATCACCATGAATACCAAGGCTAAGATCCTTAATCAGGATGAACTTGCTGCCCAGTTTGAAACTCAGGCTACGTCTGAGTTTGGTGTTTTTAATGGCAAAACCAGTGGCTCTGCCACCTTTAACATGAATTCAGGGATGAAATTGTTTACCAATCTGATTGTGGAGCATACATATTTTGAGAACAACTATAATGGACTTCTTGAAGCCAACACAGAAGTCTCAAAGGCTGTTATTTCAAATACTGCCAAAGTAAATCTGCCAGATGTGAAATTTATGCTTTACCACGAATTCACTGGAAATTCAGAAGAAGGTCTTACTGTCTCTGTATCTTCCCCATCTGCTGGACTCCTTGGTCTTCAGCTACAGAGCAAGAACTTATCCCAACATACAGGAAGACTTTTTGTTGCAAACCCAGTAAGAATTTGTTTATCATTTTAGAATATTACAAATACATACATTACAAAATACATTTAGTGTATCTTAAGTATCAATCAATTGTTGATATCTTAATAATACTTTGTAACGTTCTATTCCAAGTTGACATGATTATAATATTTTCTGTTTCTTTATTACAGTCTGAGGATAATGTGGACATTCTGAGGGTTGACTTTGTGATAAAGAACTCTAACAGACTGAGCTTCCAGACACAGTGGAACAAGGAGCTCCCTAGTCAGATTATTTTGTGGCTGAAGGAGAAAGTTGCTTCATTAAAGGATTTGAAAGACACAATAACATATTACATTAATGCAGTTTACAATGGCATCAGCAAGAAGTATGAGAAGCTAGAGAGTACCATTGATCACATCAAGGATCAAGGTAAAGTCATGTACAAGAGAGCAGCTGAAAAGATTGCTGCTGCTGACCTCGCAGGAATCAGCAGTAAGATTTCAGACAACATTGTAGTGATCATAAGAGCATACCAGAAGAATATTCAAGCCCTGCTGGAAGCAGCCATCTCATTTATGAGGGACACCCAGTTCCAGCTTCCTGGACACTTTGAGAAACTCTCTGGACTTGAGGTCTACAATAAAATCAGTGTTTTCATTTTTGATGTCATTGAGGAGGCCATCACAAGGGTGCCAGAGATCTTTACCTCATATGCTAAAGCTGTCATTGAACATATTAGAGAAGTAGAAGTCACAATTCCTGGGTCTACCCATATTATCACTGGAAGAGATATGTTGGATGACTTCCATGTTGCATTTCAGAAGATCCAAAGCCAAATGATCACCATTGTGAAGGGTCTAAGAGATGTTAGCTTTGAGACCATTGTGCAGAAGCTGTCTGAAATCCTGAAATTAAGTGTGGAGAAAGCAGAGGAGCTCCTTAACATGATCAAATTTCAAGACCTCGACAAGTTTTCATCCTGGATCTCTAAAGTCTTTTCTGATGCTGTCAATTCCAATATCCTTAATGAAATAACTGAGCAGGCTGAGAAGTCCAGGACAATTATTGAAGACTACTATAAAACTGTCAAAGCCAAGGCCCAGGACATTTTTGCTGAGATGACCATTGAGCAACTGATTGAAGACATTCAGGCTTGGGTTGAATCTATAATAAACCGGCTAGAAGTTCTCATGAACCAAATTACTGACACCCTCAAAGATGCCATCAAGAACATCCAGTTTTATGTCAGAGTAAGTGACACAGAGATGGACATTGACGTTCCTCTTCCATTCATATGGGATTTCTTCAGTAGAATGATTTCTTATCCTTGTATCAAGACACTAATTAGCTAAACTCTTAAACAAGAGAAATGATCTAGATTGCCTCATTAAAAGTGTTATGCCCTCAAAATATTTACCCTATGCTGCTTTGGTTCCCTCTTTTTGTTTTGTAAATGACTAATTTAGAATAGTGTCCTTTAAAGTAAATAGCTGAATGTTATAATCTGACTTATTTTATTTAATAAGCAATGATGGTAAAGTATCAATAAAAAACATTTGTACTGCATTAGGTGTTCTGTGTTGTATATAATCAGCTTTTGATGTCCACTTATACTTTTACACACTTGCATTGCATTTTCTTATATACAGTTATTGCTTTCTTTATTCATTCTTTTGTACTATGTACATCTTCATTTTCTGTATTTCGTAGGTTGACCATAAACTCACCACTGGGTGTCACTAAATACAGCTGAGGAAAACACAGATAAGATTTAAGATACACTTCATTTAAATGTAGGAGACTATGGAAGACCGGGAGTGCCACTTAAAAATAAAATGAAGAATCAATTAATTAATTTAATAATTCAAACATAAAAATGTATATAAATGAATCACTTTTTATATGGGCAAATTAATAGACATATTTAAAGTTGCTTATTTAATTCCTGTTTTTAAATGTAGTTTAATAAAACAGTAAAACAATACATTTTAAAAATCTTTTTTGAATGTATAAATAAATAGACAAATTTTAAATGGGTTATTTAATTCATTTTTTAAAACGTAGATCAATAAAACAATAAAAAGTAAATTAGTAAATCATTTAAAATGCGCATTTAAATCGCTTTTTTAAAAAGGATTTGGCAAATGCTTTTCTTTCTCTATTTAAGTTGGCTTTGAAAAAGCCAACTTACTGATATTGTACTTAAGCTTATTAAGTTGGCTTGAAAGAGCCAACTTACTGAAATGCTTATTAAGTTGGCTTGAAAAAGCCAACATATTGTTATGCTTATTAAACTTAATATTATTAAGTTGGCTTGAAAGAGCCAACTTACTGAAATGCTTATTAAGTTGGCTTTGAAAAAGCCAACTTACTGATCTGCTATATAAACTTATTATTAAGTTGGCTTTGAAAACTTATTAATGGTGCTTGCCAAAGGCAAAGCTCCATTCTTAATCTTGTGCATACTTATTAATGGTGCTTGCCAAAGGCAAAGCTCCATTCTTAATCTTGTGCATACTTATTATTAATGGTGCTTGCCAAAGGCAAAGCTCCATTCTTAATCTTGTGCATACTTATTATTAATGGTGCTTGCCAAAGGCAAAGCTCCATTATTACTATTCGAAATACTTATTATTAATTAATGGTGCTTGCCAAAGGCAAAGCTCCATTATTACTATTCGAAATACTTATTATTAATGGTGCTTGCCAAAGGCAAAGCTCCATTCTTAAGCTTGTGCATACTTATTATTAATGGTGCTTGCCAAAGGCAAAGCTCCATTC
>RJVU01061221.1:1503-33100 GCA_003731715.1 Anabarilius grahami
GTCCGCTCCAGAGCCCGCTCCAGCCCGTGTGTCCGCTCCAAAGCCCGCTCCAGCCTGCGAGTCCGCTCCTGAGCCCGCTCCAGCCAGTGAGTCCACTCCAGCCCGTGAGCCCGCTCCAAAGCCCGTTCCAGCCAGTGAGTCCGCTCCAGCCAGTGAGTCCGCTCCAGCCCGTGAGTCCGCTCCAGAGGCCGCTCCAGCCCGTGAAGTCGCTGTTGCGCCCACAGAGGAGGTAGGCTTAGAGCCACCGAGCCCGCTGTCGCCCCAGAGCAGCCCGCTCTCCTTGTCAGTCCTGTTATGGCCAAGAGGGCTGTCTTCACTTTTTATGTTCTGGCTGTCTGGCGTGCCTGGAGGATGCACTCAGGCTCTTTTGACCCTGGACCTGTCTGCCAGCCCGAGCCCGCTGCCGTCCCAGAGCAGCCCGTTGCCGTCCCCAAGCGGCAAGCTCTCCTTGATACGGCCACGGAGGCCGTCACCGAGCGGTCCGCTCCTCCTGATACGGCCACGGAGGCCCCTTGGTCTGCCCTGCCGCCGCTGCGCCCAGGCCGTCTGCCCTGCCGTCGCCATCCAAGCCTTCTGCCCTGCCGCCACCGCCCAGGCCTTCTGCCCTGCCGCCGCTGCCCAGGCGCTGAAGCCCTCCTGGTCAGTTCCTCCAGCACCGCCCTGGCATTCAGCCAGGACTCCGACCTCACTAGAGCCCCCATGGTCTGTTCCTCCGGCTCCCCCCTGGCCTTCAGTTGGGAACTCTGGACCTGGCCCACCATCCCTACCCCTGGTCCTCCTCCAGTCCACCTCCCTCCTGAGAGTTTTGTTTTTGGTTTTGTCGGGTGACAAGGGGGGACCTTTGAGGGGGGGTACTGTCATGATTACTAGTGAGAGTGCCCTAATCGGCCACTAGAGGGCACTCCTACCCGGACTCTTGTTTTCACCCCTTGGACTTCATTTCCCATAACACACTTCCCGGACTCATTATACTGTTTCATTGCACCCAGCTGTTTTGTGTTTGCATCATTAGTGTCTGTCTATTTATACCCTGTTTGTTTCTGCTTTTGTTATCGTGGTTTCATTTACAGTCACCGGCCTCTGTTTGTGTTTTTCTTCGTTTTTGTATGGACTGTTCTGTGGACTTTGACCCTCGCCTGCCTGGGCTATGTTTATTGGATTACCCCATTAAAGCTGCACTTGGATCTTACCTTCTTGTCTCTGTGCATTACGTGACAGGGTAAGCCACAGAGGGTCATTGATGAAAGAGCAGGCTGTTCGCAGAGTGCTGTGCCAAAGCATATTCATGGAAAGTTGACTGGAAGGAAAAAGTGTGGTAGGAAAAGGTGTACAAGTGAAAGGAATGACCGCAGGCTGGAGAAGTTTGTCAGGCGAAGCCGATTTAAGAACTTAGGAAAGCTTCAAAAGGAGTGGATTGAAGCTGGAGTCAGTGCATCAAGAGCCACTGCACACAGACGTCTTCAGGAAATGGACTACAACTGTCACATTCCACATACCAAGCCACTTCTGAACCAAAGACCACGTCAGAAGCGTCTTACCTGGCCTAAGGAGAAGAAGAACTGGACTGTTGCCCAGTGGTCCAAAGTCCTCTTTTCAGATGAAAGTAAATTTTGCATTTCATTTGGAAACCGAGTCTGGAGGAAGAGTGGAGAGGCACAGAAACCATGTTGCTTGAAGTCCAGTGTGAAGTTTTCACAGTCATGATTTGGGCTGCCATGTCATCTGCTGGTGTTGGTCCACTGTGTTTTCTGAAGTCCACAGTCAACGCAGCCATCTACCAGGAAATTTTAGAGCACTTCATGCTTCCTTCTGCTGACAAGCTTTATGGAGATGCTGATTTCATTTTCCAGCAGGATTTGCCACACTGCCAATGGTACCAAAAGCTGGTTCAATGACCATGGTGTTACTGTGCTTGATTGGCCAGCAAACTTGCCTGACCTGAACCCCACAGAGAATCTATTGGGTATTGTCAAGAGGAAGATGAGAGACACCAGGCCCAACAATGTAGATGACCTGAAGGCCGCTATCAAAGCAACCTGGGCTTCCATTACACCTGAGCAGTGCCACAGGCTGATTGCCTCCATGCCACGCCATATTGAGGCAGTAATTCATGCAAAAGGAGGTCCAACCAATTATTGAGTGCATAGAAATGAACATACTTTTCAGAAGCCTGACATTTCTATTTAGAATATCCTTTTTTATTGGTCTTATGATGTATTCTAATTTATTGAGATAGTGTTTTGGGTTTTTGTTAAATGTGAGCCAAAATCATCACAATTAAAAGAACCAAAGACTTAAAGTACTTCAGTCTGTGTGCATTGAATTTATTTAATAAACTAGTTCCACAATTTGAGTTGAATTACTGAAATAAATGAACTTTTCCGCAACATTCTAATGTATCGAGATGCACCTGTATATATAATACAATTTTGTCAAGTTTGAAGATCATCTGATGCAACTTTGATAAACAGATGAGATGAGAGTCTGACTGATGATTATATAATAACCGAACACACAGATCAACACTTTTCAACGGCTCATTCTGCTCTCATTAAATGTTTCTCTGTGAGTCTCTCGCTCAAGTCCACTATGATCCTGTTCTTCTAGATCTCTGTTACCTGCAGGAAATGGATGTGATCCTGTGTGTGTGAAAGCTGCTCCAGCTCAGCGTCTCTCCTCCTCAGATCATTGATCTCCTGCTCCAGTCGCTCCAGTCGTCCTTCAGCTCGACTCACTGCAGTCTTTTCCTGATCTCTGATCCGCTGTGTGGCCTCAGAGCGGCTTCTCTCAATGGAGCGGATGAGCTCAGTGAAGATCCTCTCACTGTCCTCCACTGGTGTCTGTGCAGAGCGCTGTTAGGACACACATCACAATCACACAGTGGCTTCAGTGAGTCCTGACTGAGACTTCTCAAACTTCTCTTCTTCTCCAGACTCACCTTATGAGACTCCACATCCTCTCTCAGCTGCTGAAGATCTTTCTCTCTCTGCTGGATCCTCTGCTGTAACAATCTCTGCGTCTCCTTTAGCTGGTGCTAAAGGACAAACCAATAACAGGAGAAACGTTACATAAATCATCAAGTAAACAGATATGAATCCAGTATCAGTGCTGAGATTGAGGGGTTAAAGATCTTGCATAATAAAGTTTATAGGTTCAGTCATATGTGCCATCATTATTTCATCAATATCTAGTTTTGTAGGGATAGTTCACCCAGAAATGTAAATTCTTTCATTGTTTACTCATCCTCTTGTCTTTACAAACTTGTTTGTTTTTTTCTTGCAGAACACAAAAGAAGATATTCTGAAGAATGTCTCTGTTTCTGGAGCCCAAATCAAATATGGCGACACGTCAATAACATCAAACCTCACTGGCTCATGCATGTCACATGACTAAATGTATTCTAGTAGACACCATATAAAAATTAAGAGCCTGTAAAGGATCATAATGGGACCTCTTTAAGTTCATACCTGTTTCTCTGTCCTCTGCGCTGCAGCTGATACAGTGTTGTGGTTTTTATGTTCATCCATCGTACACAGCACACATATACACTTCTGATCAGTGCGGCAGAAAACCTCAAGGATCTTGTCGTGTTTCGGGCAGATCATCTCCTGCAGTCGTCCAGTGGCTTCAGTCAGATTGTGTCTCTTTCCTTTAAACAAACTCTCATGTTGTTCAAGGTGATTCTGACAGTAAGACTCCAGACACACCAGACAGGACTTGACGGCTTTGTGTTTTCTTCCAGTACAGACGTCACACTGCACATCTCCAGCTCCAGCGTAACAGTCAGCAGGAAGTTTAATCTTCTTCAGTTTCTCCACCACTTCAGCCAGAATGGTGTTTTTAGCTAAAGCAGGTCTTGGACTGAAGGTCTGTCTGCACTGAGGGCAGCTGTAGACTCTCATCTGATCCTCCTGATCCCAGCAGCCTGTAATACAGCTCTTACAGTAACTGTGTCCACAGGGAATGGTCACTGGATCCTTCAGGAGATCCAGACACACTGGACACATGAACTCATCCTGAGAAATTCTGGCTTCTGTCATTTTACTGCATGAACACAGAAACACAAACACACAACAGCTTAACTACACTTCAGTTTCATTTTCTCTTTCTCTGTTTCCTGGTTCTGTGTTTGAGTGACGTGTGCAAATGTCTGCAAGTCTGTACAGTCACAAATCGTAAAACATCCACTAGATGTCAGTCTCAGACAGACACTCAAAGAATATACAGGTGCATCTCAATAAATTAGAATATCATGAAAAAGTTTTTGTTTTTGTAAATTAATTCAAAAAGTAAAACTTATATATTCTAGATTTATTAGACAAAGTAAAATATTTCCAGACTTTTTTGTTTTCATTTTGATGAATCAGTATAAAAAAAAAAATCAGCATCTTAAATTATTAGAATATTTAATTTCAAGTTCTATTAAATTACCATTCTCAGGGTATAAATACTGGGTTTAGGTCAGTAATCCCAACAGCAGTCATGGGGAAGTCTGCTGACTTGACATTTGTCCAGAAGACGATCATCAAGACCCTCTACGATGAGGGTAAGCCACAGAGGGTCATTGCTGAAAGAGCTGGCTGTTCGCGCACGTCCTGATATTGCTGAGTTAGATGTGTTCCTGGGTCAACATACTTTGTTGATCCTGGAACAACATTCTAGTCTGAAAATTTAGTCTTAACCCTATTCCTACCCCTTAACCTAACCCTACCCATAAGTTATCCCAAAAATCAGAGGGAGATGATAGATGATTAACACTGATGTAGAAGCACCAATTCATGATTTTAAGCCTAAACTTGACATAATCTGTAAACTTGTCCCTCAAATCTGATTGGTTGATTTGAATGTTGTTCCAGGATCAACACCGCGGGAAACGCGCTGGGATTCGCAACAGACTGAGGAAAAGAGCTCACAGTCCTCCTCTACCGAGCATTCTGCTCGCCAATGTCCAGTCTCTGGAGAATAAGATGGACGATCTTAGAGCCAGGATAAGTTTCCAACGGGACATAAGGGACTGTAACATCCTTTGTTTGTCTGAAACATGGCTCACGCCCTCGGTCCCGGACGCTGCTGTAACACCGTCGGAAAACTTCTCTGTTTTACGGATGGATAGAACAGCCGAGGCCGGTAAAAGCCGAGGAGGTGGAGTATGTTTCATGATTAACGAGAAATGGTGTGACCCCATGAATATCTCCACTCTGTCGCGCTCCTGCTCGCCTCATCTGGAACATTTAACCATTATTTGCCGCCCATTCTATCTTCCCCGGGAGTTTTCATCGATCATTGCTACTGCTGTTTACATCCCACCACAAGCTGACACCAGTTTGGCTTTGTCCGAGCTCCACGATGTGCTCAGCGGAAACATCAACAAACATCCTGATGCTGCTATTATCATCGCTGGGGACTTTAACAAAGCCAACCTCAGGAAAGTTATGCCTAACCTTTATCAACATGTATCCTGTCCAACCAGAGGACCGAATACACTGGATCATTGTTACACTCAGTTTAAGCTTGCCTACAAAGCTCGCCCACTACCGGCTTTCGGCAAATCAGACCATGCCGCCATTTTCCTTACACCGGAATATAAACAAAAGCTCGTTCAAGATCCTCCGGTGCAGAGGGAGGTGACGCGCTGGTCTGCCCACTCAGAAGACATGCTACAGGCGGCTCTTGATGACGTAGACTGGGACATGTTTCGGGCAAGTTCCTCTGACGTCAGCGAGTTCACGGATGTAGCATTAAGCTTTGTAAACACACTAGCCGAACAAGCTACGGATAAAATAACTATAAGGACCTTCTCAAATCAGAAACCTTGGGTTGACAGAACTATACGTGCAGCAGTAAACAAACGCACTGCTGCTTACAACGCCGGTCTTTTGTCAGGAAACATGAGCGAGTACAAATCATCGTGCTATGCTCTCCGACGCGCAGTAAGAGCCGCCAAACACAGATACAGAGAACGCATTGAGACACATTTCCAGCTAAATGACTCCCGACGCATGTGGCAAGGACTAAGGACCATCTGTGCCTTTGGAAATAAATCCTCTGCAGTGGTGAGAATTGATCCGTCGCTGGCTGACGAGCTAAACACTTTCTACGGCCGCTTTGACAGCAATCTAAGCAGCGCGAGTCTGCCGATCAGCGCGTCAGGAAGCAGCAGTCAGAGCAGCGATGATCATGTGATCACCGTGTCGGTGGACGAGGTTAGGAGGGCTCTAAAGCGAGTGAACGTCAGGAAAGCAGCCGGACCTGATGGGATTTCCGGCCGTATCCTGCGGTCCTGCGCTGATCAGCTTGCTGGTTTGTTTACATCTATTTTTAATGAGTCTCTTGCTACATCGGTGATTCCCACCTCCTTCAAAAAATCTGTCATCATTCCTGTGCCTAAGAACAATAAACCCTCTTGTCTGAATGACTATCGTCCAGTAGCACTCACATCGATAGTTATGAAGGTCTTCGAGGGACTGGTTAAAAACGTCATCTGCTCCTCCATCCCGGATACCTTGGACCCTCTTCAGTTTGCTTATCGCCCCAACAGATCCACTGATGATGCCATCTCTCACATCCTGTACTCTTCTCTCACACACATTGACAGCAATAACAGGAACTATGTACGGCTGCTATTTATTGACTATAGCTCAGCTTTCAATACTATAGTCCCCATCAAGCTGGCTTCTAAACTCCTGGACCTCGGCCTGAATTCCTCACTCTGCTACTGGATTCTTGATTTCCTCACCGGCAGACCTCAAGTGGTGAAAGCAGGCCAGTACACCTCCAGCTCCATCACTCTGAACGTAGGAGCCCCACAAGGCTGTGTCCTGAGTCCCCTGCTCTACTCTCTCTACACACATGACTGCGTATCTTCCCACAGCTCCACTTCCATTATCAAATTTGCTGATGATACTGTGGTTCTGGGCCTCATTCACAACAATAATGAGAACGCATACTTGGATGAGGTAGAGAAATTAACATCATGGTGCCAGGACAATTGTCTCTCTCTGAATGTGAGCAAAACTAAAGAGCTGATTGTTGACTTCAGGAAGAGACAGAAGCAGCCCTACACTCCTCTTATGATCAGCGGGACCCCTGTGGAGAGGGTGAGTAGCTTCAAGTACCTCGGTGTAAACATCTCCGAGGATCTGACTTGGACTACCCACATTCAAACACAGGTTAATAAAGCCAGGCAAAGACTGTACCATCTGCGACAGCTGAGGAAATTCAGGGTCTCACCAGCAATCCTGAAAACTTTCTATTCAGGAACCATAGAAAGTGTATTGACTCAGTGTATTTCAGTGTGGTATGGGAACAGCTCCAGTCAAGACTGCAAAGCCCTGCAGAGAGTTGTGCGCTTAGCTGAGCGCATCTCAGGGTCTGCTCTTCCCTCTCTGCAGGACATCTACCTCAAACGCTGCAAAAGCAGAGCTGTTAAAATCATCAAGGACTCCATCCACCCCAGTAATCATCTTTTCACTCTGCTGCCATCTGGTAAGCGCTTCCGTAGTCTGATGGCAAAAACCGAGAGACTTAGGAGGAGTTTCTTTCCCCAGGCCATCAGGCTCCTGAACTCAAAAACTGCCTCTTAATATCTTCATGTCTTCACTTAATATGCACTTTATCAGTAAGATAATTCATAATTCACTACCTCACATTGACATACTGAAAGTGTTAACCTGTTTGCACTTTTGCCTCTTGTACATTCCTGTGTATCTTAATATTTAAGACTACAGTATAATGCACATATGCACATTGCCTCTTGCACATCCCTGTGTATCTTAATATTTAAGACTACAGTTTACTCTCATGCACATTATTTTCCATTCTATATTTAATTCTACAGTATACATCTTTTTTTTTTATATATTTTATTCTTATATTTTTATTGTTTACTTTTATTTAATTCCTTCATAGCTATAGTTATGTATATTCTCATCTGTGTTGTATTTAATAATTGCACTGTCCATGGAGCGGACCTGACTCTCATTTCACTGCTGGTTATATATGCTCTATATAATTGTGCATGTGACAAATAAAACTCTTGAATCTTGAATCTTGAATCTACATTACGTGTGACGTCAGACTAAACAATCAAATTGAAGGGTGAGCACTGAGGATGATGAACAGCATCCTAGGAATGTTATTTTGCCACAGAAGAGGCATTGGACCCTCCATTACTCCACCGACCCTTATTGCCTGATCTGGCTCAGATGTTGCTGTGACCACACCATCTTCAGTAAACCCAGAGCCAGAGAGAATGGTGGAAAATAAAAGACTTTGAGGACCTAATTTGGTAGATGGAGGAGAGGAAAGCTGAGAGAGCGAAGCAACTGAGAGGGGAAGAGATGAAGGTGAGGAAAAATAGAAAGAGCGACAAGTGTGAGAGGAGAGACGAGAACAAAAAGCCAGAGAATAAGAAGACACCAGGAAGCAACTGAGAGAGAGAGGGAAGCCAAGGAAAGGGAATAGCAATGAATTTGATGCAAATACAAAGTCCTTCCTCTTGGCTCAACTGAAGATCTCTTTAAAGAAGTGTCTGAAGCACTGCAACAGTGCCAACTAAGGTCATTTTGTGGGCAAAGGTACCAAACAGCAATTCCCCAGAACCAACAGCTGAGGTCGTCACAGATGAGACTTGGAGAAATCCCTGTCAATATAGTTACCCGCTGCCCCTGAGTCAATCATGGCAGTGGTTATCCCAGACTTCTCAGAAAACATTAAAACTATGGGTAATTTAACACATGATGAGGAACGTGATATTTGATCATGAGAACTCACTGCATTGGTATTACGAGGAGATGGTTGGGTTAGACAAGAGGCTTTTAAATGTCTAGGCTGTCCACAGTACAAGAACAAATTTTGGCAAATGCATCTGTCTATTTCCTCAGAAGAAATACGGGTAAATCCGACCGAATCCATAGATCTTGTGGGCCATCATGATCAAATCAGGTTATCAATGTTAATGGCTAGATCGATTAATTGATCCAGAGTTTTCCCTTTATTGTGACAAGCGAGTTCAGATTGGAGCTCCAGATTCAGTTCTTTTCCTTAACAACAACTTAACGTATACTCTACCCATACCGTTTGAGCTGCCAGTGTCCGAAAAGAGAGAGCAAAGTCAGCTACTGTGTGCTTTTCCTGCCAGAGAGCTAATAACTTATCACCAGCATTTCTGCCACCTTCTGGGTGTTTAAACACTTCACGAAATCGCTGCAGAACATTATTAAATGAAGGGAATGAAGATCGGCCATCGTCCCACGCCGCAGTGGCCTACTCCAATGCTTTATTGGTTAATAGCAAATGAAAGCTATACGGCTGTCATCACTGAGATATAACACGGGTTGTTGATTTACAAACAATGAACATCGGTGCAGGAAACTCTTACATTTTGTTGGTGAACCAGCAAACTTCTCAGGGAAAGCTAGGCGAGGACTGGCGGTGTTTGTGCTGGACGAGGAAGTGCTAGCCGTCGGGCTCGCTGCATGTGTGCTGGGGCCTGCCGTGGGTAAGCAGAGATGTTGCAACACTTTGATTAATTCCTTAGTCAATGATGTTAGGTGATCAAGTTGTTGCTGATGTGCAGCCAGAAAATTAGCTTGGGCAGAGACTTCTGTAGATAGTTGAAACATGGCAGCTAGATTGGTGTGTGGCGAAGTCTTCTGTAACAAAGAGTCAGCGGAGTGAGGATCCATGTGCGGTTTTATTAAGAGAAGCAGCGGTAGTACAAACAGGCAAGGGTCAATCACCATCAACAGATATGTCCAAGGTATAACAGTAATGTAGTCAAAAGCTAGGCAAATGGTTAGGGCAGGCAGCAGATAGTACAAAGCATATCCAGGGAAACGCAGCAAAATAACAATGGCAGGCACCAAAGAGTAGTAACAAGGGAAACAATCCAGGGTCAAATACAAGGCAATCAAGAAACAAGAGAAAATGCTCAGAATTGTCAACAGGGCAAAATCAAGACTTCGCAAAGGGTGAAAGAAACAGGGCTTTATAAATAGTCCAGGGAATGAGCTTCAGGTTTGCAGGTAATCAGTACCAGGTACGGAATTATGGGAAATGGAGTTTGAGGGAAAAGTCAATATTCCGGTGAGGGAGCCCTCTGGTGGTGAGCAGGAAGGACCACAGTAGCCTGATTTGTGACATTTGTGCACATATTTTTATTTTATTTATTTTTTTCAACCTGTCACTGATTTGAGATTACAGCAATACCAAACCCTGATATAATGGACTTCACAGAGAGCAAGCATACAAGTTTCTCACTACTTAAATCATGCAGGTCGGCACAAATAAAATGTACATAACTGATGCGGTTTAAAGACAAGCTACAGAGAACATTTCTGTTGCTGCTACATAATAATGCTTACCATTACACTCCACCTAACATACGCTTCTTGTATTTCCTGAGCTACTGGAGACCCAGAATGAGACATACTGTACGGCTTAAAGGAGAAAAACAAACCACTGGAAGGACTGTTGGAATAAATTAAATATTAGTTTAAAAATCAGTTGTCATACTTTGTTGTCTTGTCAATTTGTTGTTGTTACCTCAGTTGGACCTTTGTCAACTCCGTAATACTCAGTATTTAACACTTTCAAATGAACATTTCTGTTAATTTATAAATATTTTATTCTTTTTTCCTCATTGTGTTAAAATATTAAAACTACATGATAATATGTCTGATGTACCTAAGAGCATTGGTTATACATGTTTAATATTAAAAACGAGGTTAGAGAATTTAGGAATTTAGGAACCGGTTTGTTCATAACAATAATGGATAAAAGTATTATGGGTAGAATCAATCAATCATTTTTCAGCAGTTTCAGTGATGATCCTATAAATACCTTAAACCCAGGATAGAGCGGTTCAGTGAATGTGGTCTGGACTGTGTGGATGAGACTCATTGTCTCTCCAGAGATGCTGTAGAAGGACAGAGTTCCTGCACTGTGATCCACATACACTCCTATTCTCCTGATGATGGACTCTACAAGGAATTTAGTCTGTATGTTATTGTGTATGAATATGTATAACTAGGAAGAGCAGAGCAAACTCCAGGACTGGTCATTACGTCCAAACCAACACTCTTTACCCCGTCCCTTCCTGTTGATGCTCTTATATGACACTGATACAAACACACCAACAACTCCTCTCCACTCAATCTCCCAGTAACAGCGTCCACACACACTCTCTCTACACAACACCTGCTCACAATAATCAAATCTGTCTGGATGATAATGATATGGCTGATCTGTGTCAGTGTTAGTAATCACTCTGTTCCTCTCAGACAGACGGAGGTTTTTATTCACTGTGTTCAGATCCAGAGGGAAGTGATGGGAATCTGATGGAGAGAAAACACATCAGAATCGGGAATTATGAATCTGTCTTATCTTGTTCTTAACTCTTCATGTTCAATATATCATCAGTGTCTCAGTACAGTTTACCAGATATCCTGAGCAAATCATCATTTACATGATCAACTATAAAACTCTTCTGTCATGTTTTCGTTCTCCTTCTACAGGAAGTACATGACCTCAATGAGTTTTTCTGCTTATTTTCTTAGTGACTTACATTGTAGGAAGTCGTTCCTGGTCCAGGGAACAATGTTGGTGAAAGAGACTGTGGAAATCAACAGACATGAAGAGCATGTGATTATCATGTCAAGAGAAAAGGATCCCTGCATCCGTCCCTAAGACATTTCTAATATGATCTTCTACATTATATGAGATGATGGAGGATCATTTCTGAGAGCAGATGAATATCCAGGACTTTACCTCTGTCAGAGATCTTCTTCAGCTCCTTGAGATTGGCATTCACATCTGTAGATTCAGGAGGAGCTGAGAGAGACTGGAAACTCTACAGAAATCAGAAATCAAAGCTCATCACCTATATCAGCCAATAACCTGCACTACTGTCAGATTTGAGCAGCTCTTGTTGATCTTTAGTAACTCTCCTCATCCAGCACTTTCACAGCATCAGCTTCATTCTTCTCATATTCATTATGTAATGTTAGAGCTGTAAGTTCTAGCGTTTGACTCTTACAATATATGTGAACTTTATAGAAAAACATTTGATGATCAAACATCTGGCAATAACTTAAATGTAACGGATCAAGAGCATCAATGGAGTCAAGGTTGACTGTGGCGAGGGGGGCGTGGTTCAGCGAAGTCTGCAGCGGGAGAGAGAGGCAGGAGACGAGCGGTGAGTGAGTGGGGTAAATGCAAATGACGAACACCTGTCTCTTGTTTCAGTAATTGGCGTGGAGAGAGTACATAACGCCAGGAGAAACAGGAGTGAATGAGAGAGAGAAGGACTACTGGCTGCTGATCTCCTGGGATGCTGAGTACTGGAGTGAATTTGTGTGATTATATTGACCGACTTGTGCCTGTCTGCACACCTTTTTGTTTGTGTTGAATTAATAAAAGCAGTCAGTAAGTCCAGCCGACCCTGTCTTCTTCCTTCCTGACACTGAACCTTGTTACACTGGTGCCGAAACCCGGGAAGGAAGAAGAAAGCCGCCGCCATGCAAGCGCCCTCCGGATCGCCATTTGCGGACATTATCACCAGCCTCGCGGGCCTACAGCAAGAACAACATCAGGCCCTGCTGGACTTGAGGAGAGATCAAGAAAGATCGTTTCAAATGATTGTCCAAGCCCAGCAGGAGGACCGCGAGAGGTTCCGGAGCTGGATTGACCGGGAGGTTCGACCGGAAGCCACGGAACATGGCCGAGGAACACCGACAGCGCTTCCGCTCGCTGGAGCTGGCTGAGTCCGGCCGACCCTTTGTGATGGCCCAACAGCTCCGGGACTCCTGCCGCAAATGGCTGTTAGCTGAGGGAAGCGACGTGGAGAAGATCGTCGATCGAGTGGTGCTGGAGCAGTTTGTCACTCGGCTGCCGAAGAAGACAGCCGAGTGGGTCCAGTGCCACCGCCCCACGTCGCTGGACTCGGCTATCGATCTCGCGGAGGACCATATGGTGGCGTGCCCCGGGGTTGGCGAACCCCTCCCAGCGGCTTCTCTCTCTCCCTCTCCATCTTTTGTCCCTCTCTCTCGTCCTGTCCCTCTCCCCAGGTCACGGCCGCCCGGATATCCGCGGGTCCCGCCCCGGGGGCGGGGCGGGTCGGACCAGAACCAGTTCGGGAGTCCCCGTGCTGGCTTCCCCGGGACAGGATCACACTCCTGTTTCTTCGCTTTCTCCACGCCAATCATTTACCCCACTCCCTGCCACTGGGGCGGCGGGGAGGTCTGGGCCGGCCTGTTGGCGTTGCGGGGACCCGGGCCACTTCATAGACAAATGCCCGGTGATGGAGGTTGGGGCAATGGTCCGGGTCCCGGACGCCCCGCAGGCTGCCCCCCGTCAAGCTGGCTGATACCAAATACCTGTGAGTATCAAGGGGGGTACCTATCAGGCTTTGGTGGATTCAGGCTGTAACCAAACCTCGATCCATCCAAGCCTGATTTCATCATGGGCATTGGATACAAGCCGCGTGGTTAAGGTGCGGTGCGTGCACGGGGATGTGGTGGAATACCCGGTAGTGTCGGTCATTATCCAATTCAGGGGACAAAAGCATAGTGTTGAGGTGGCAGTTAATTCGCACCTCCGGCATCCCTTAATTCTGGGAACAAATTGGCCAGCATTTTCGAAATTATTGGGGTATTTATGCAGGGATGCCTCTTGGGGAACAAATGCGGTGGATGTGGAGGCGCGCGTACAGGCGGGAGAGACTGAGCGGGGACCACTGAGTGCTGCTTCAGGGGAACAGAGTGGAATCGAGAGAACAATTCTCTCGGAGCGCGATGACTTTCCCCTGGAGCAGTCTCAGGATGAGACGTTGAAACGTGCTTTCGAACAGGTCCAAGTCATCGACGGCCAGCCTCTCCAGCCGGGACGCGCGCTTACCCATCCATATTTTGCAGTTATAAAAAATCGGTTGTATCGGGTGACCCAAGACACCCAGACAAAAGAAGTTACAACCCAATTGTTAGTTCCAAAGAGCCGCCGGGAAATGCTTTTCCAGGCGGCTCATTCTAATCCTATGGCTGGACACTTAGGACAGGCCACAACACTAAATCGCCTCATGACCCGATTCTTTTGGCCGGGCATTCACGAGAACGTGCGCAGGTGGTGCGCGTCTTGTCGCGAATGTCAGCTGGTGAATCCACCGGCCACCCCAAAAGCGCCTTTGCGCCCCCTTCCATTAATGCAGGTCCCCTTCGAGAGAATTGGTATGGACCTCATCGGGCCATTAGAGCGATCAGCCAGAGGACATCGCTTTGCATTAGTCATTGTGGATTATGCAACGCGATATCCTGAAGCAGTGGCTCTCCGCAACATTTCTGCAAAGAGTGTTGCGGACGCACTGTTCAGTTTAATCTCCCGGGTGGGGATTCCAAAAGAAATCCTCACCGATCAAGGCACGGCGTTTATGTCACGTACGATACGCGAACTGTACGAATTATTGGGCATTAAAACGATCCGTACCAGCGTCTTTCACCCACAAACGGACGGGCTGGTCGAACGTTTTAATCGCACGCTTAAAACCATGATTCGTAAATTCGTTCAAGAGGACGCCAAGAATTGGGATAAATGGTTGGAACCCCTGTTATTCGCTGTGCGAGAAGTCCCGCAAGCCTCCACGGGGTTTTCCCCCTTCGAGCTTCTCTACGGACGCCAGCCCCGCGGGGTTCTGGATGTTCTACGAGAAACTTGGGAGGACGGACCATCTCAAAGTAAGAACGAAATTCAGTATGTCATGGACTTGAGAACAAAACTCCACACTTTGGGGCGGCTATCAACGGAGAATTTGTTACAAGCCCAAGACAAACAGAGCCGGCTGTATAACAGGGGAACTAATTTACGTAAATTTACACCGGGAGAGAAAGTGCTTGTATTGCTTCCTACGTCAAGCTCCAAATTACTGGCAAAGTGGCAAGGACCCTTTGAGGTCACACGGCGAATTGGAGATCTCGATTATGAGGTAATACGGTCTGATAGGAGGGGGGCACGTCAGATATATCACCTCAATCTCCTCAAAAAGTGGAGTGAGGCCGAGGCAGTGATGCTGGCGACGGTGATTAGTGGAGAGGATGATCTCGGGCCAGAGGCGATTTCCAAACCCCAATCTATCGCGCTGGCCCCAGGAGGAGATCATCTCTCGCCCTCCCAGCTCACTGACCTCACTAAATTACAAGCAGATTTTGCGGACGTGTTCTCCCCCCTACCGGGCCGTACTAATCTGATTCAGCACCATATCGAGACAGAGCCGGGCGTGGTAGTTCGCAGCCGGCCGTATCGCTTGCCTGAACACAAGAAAAAAGTGGTTCAGGCAGAATTAGAGGCAATGCTTGACATGGGGGTAATAGAAGAATCCAACAGCAACTGGGCGAGCCCGATAGTTTTAGTTCCGAAAACGGACGGCTCCGTTCGGTTCTGCGTGGATTATCGCAAGGTGAATGCTGTGTCGAAATTCGACGCGTATCCAATGCCACGGGTGGACGAACTGCTTGATCGGCTCGGTACGGCTCGTTTTTATTCGACACTGGACTTAACAAAGGGATATTGGCAGATCCCCTTGTCTCCATTATCTAAAGAAAAGTCAGCTTTCACAACGCCGTTCGGATTACACCAATTTGTCACTCTTCCGTTCGGGCTGTTCGGGGCTCCGGCTACCTTTCAGCGTCTCATGGACAGGATTTTACGGCCCCATGCTGCATATGCTGCTGCCTATTTAGATGATATAATTATATTTAGTCACGACTGGCAGCGGCATGTGCAGCATTTGAGGGCCGTACTGAGATCGCTGAGAGGGGCTGGGCTCACGGCCAACCCGAAGAAGTGTGCAATTGGGCGTGTGGAAGTGAGATATCTGGGCTTCCACTTGGGACATGGGCAGGTGCGTCCCCAAATTGATAAGACAGCAGCGGTTGCGACCTGTCCGCGTCCCAAGACCAAAAAGGAGGTGAGACAGTTCCTGGGGCTGGCGGGATATTATAGAAGGTTTGTACCTAATTATTCGGACCTCACCAGCCCTTTGACTGATCTCACTAAAAAGGAGGCGCCAGATACGGTCCAGTGGACGGAGCCGTGCCAGCAGGCCTTTACCCAAGTGAAGGCTGCTCTATGTGGCGGGCCGTTATTACACTCTCCTGACTTTTCTCTCCCATTTCTGCTGCAGACCGACGCGTCGGACAGGGGGCTGGGTGCTGTCCTGTCCCAGGAGATAGAGGGGGAGGAACGGCCGGTGCTGTACATCAGTCGAAAGCTCTCAAAGAGAGAGACGATGTACAGCACCATTGAAAAGGAGTGTCTGGCCATCAGGTGGGCCGTCCTCACCCTCCGTTATTATCTCCTGGGACGGGAATTCACCCTCTGCTCGGACCACGCGCCCCTGCAGTGGCTCCACCGCATGAAGGATACCAACGCGCGGATCACTCGTTGGTATCTAGCTCTACAGCCTTTTAAGTTCAAGGTGGTCCACAGGCCGGGTGTTCAGATGGCTGTGGCCGATTTCCTCTCCAGAAATGGGGGGGGGGGGCTGCAGGCCGGATGGCTCCCCGGCCTGAGTCGGGCGGTGGGGGTATGTGGCAAGGGGGGCGTGATTCAGCGAAGTCTGCAGCGGGAGAGAGAGGCAGGAGACGAGCGGTGAGTGAGTGGGGTAAATGCAAATGACGAACACCTGTCTCTTGTTTCAGTAATTGGCGTGGAGAGAGTACATAACGCCAGGAGAAACAGGAGTGCATGAGAGAGAGAAGGACTACTGGCTGCTGATACTGGAATGCTGAATCCTGGAGTGAATTTATGTGATTATATTGACCGATTTGTGCCTGTCTGCACACCTTTTTGTTTGTGTTGAATTAATAAAAGCAGTCAGTAAGTCCAGCCGACCCTGTCTTCTTCCTTCCTGACACTGAACCTTGTTACATTGACATTCAGGGTACAGGCACAGTTGAACTAGGCGCTTGTCTAAGGTCCCATCAGCTGGAGGGGGCACCAATGAGCGCCTCAATGCCTCCGTTCCCACAGTGACATAATCACACTGCACTTTAGCAAGCATTCACCACATGTTAAGTGCATTTAAGCACAATATTAGCATAAGAAAGATAAGAAATATTTTATATTTTTGTTATCATTAATTGAATTTACTTAGAATGTGAAGTAGCATTACTTAAATTAATATATGCTTGGACTTGGGCTAATTTAACTTTTAATGAAGCTCTAGGTTTTACTGAAAAAATAATAGGCTACTGTTGCATTATTGAAAGTGAAGAAACAATACTGTTGTATTATTCAAGTAAATAACATTTCTAATTTTATTCTAAGCATTGTCCTTTTTGCACACTAAAATAATTTATTTATACAGAGGTTTTTTACTGATCAAGCAGTGAGTGGTTGGGAGAGAGAAAATGCTCAACTAGAAGTCTCAGTAAAAAGTAAACTGGACAATCAATTTACAATAAGAGTTAAAATTTGGATTCTGTGCACTCATAACATGTGAAGCTCTCATTGCCAAATAACTATGCTGAACCACAGAACGTTAATGTTGTTCCTACAAGCAATATGTATGTGGCACTGCAGTGAGAGCAGAAAAAAATAATCAACTTATGTCAGTTGGGCTCTTTTCAATGTTAAGAAACAAGTTATTTATATAATTTGAAAAAAGTGTCATATCACTGCTTAGAAACATTGTTATTTAAGTTTTGAGTAAGTTTTGAGAACGAGAGCCAACCCAGTCAACGCATGAGATCATGCGATAATCACAGTGACATTGCANGGGGTGGGGGGGTTGGGGAGTGGCATCACGATGGTGTCTCTCCATCTTGGTGTCGGTCAGCCATCACGATGGACGATATCATCATTAGGGCACAACCCTAAGCTCACGATGGACGATATCATCATTAGGGCACAACCCTAAGCTACACACTGACAGTGTTTCTGCTGTGGCTCTATATGATTAAAAAAATAAACAATTAATGGATGATTACGTGAAGTGTTTCTGTTAGTAACTGCCTTCAATTATAAAATGTTAGTCGAGTTCATTTCAATGCAGAGGACAAATACGCTCAGCAGTGACAGTCCACATGCAGCTACTGTTCACTTCTGCTTTGCTGTGTGAATGATGATCATATGGGTGCCAGTATGAATGTTCATACCTGTTTCTCTGTCCTCTGTGCTGCAGCTGATACAGTGTCGTGGTTTTTATGTTCATCTATCAGGCGTCCAGTGGCTTCAGTCACTTTATGTGGCTTACGTGAGTGAAATTCCTCATGACGGTCAAAATGAGTTTGACAGTAAGACTCCAGACACACCAGACAGGACTTGACGGCTTTGTGTTTTCTTCCAGTACAGACGTCACACTGCACATCTCCAGCTCCAGCGTAACAGTCAGCAGGAAGTTTAATCTTCTTCAGTTTCTCCACCATTTCATCCAGAATGGTGTTTTTAGCTAAAGCAGGTCTTGGACTGAAGGTCTGTCTGCACTGAGGACAGCTGTAGACTCTCTTCTGATCCTCCTGATCCCAGTATCCATTAATACAGCTCTTACAGTAACTGTGTCCACAGTGGATGGTCACTGGATCCTTCAGAAAATCCAGACACACTGAACACATGAACTCATCCTGAGAAATTCTGGCCTCTGCCATTTTACTGCGTGAACACAGAGACACAAACACACAACAGCTCGACCGCACCTCAGTTTCTGTTTCCCTAAACTCATGTGATTCCAGTTTACTGGTTCTCTGTTTAAGTGACGTGCATATGTCTGCAAGTCTATAAAGTCACAGATCATAAAATGTCCACAAGATGTCAGTCTCAGACTGACACTCAAAGAATATAAGTTAAGGAGAATCAAGAAAAGACCCCTAATAATTGCAGTAAAACTGCATCCTAATGTTCACATCTATACAGTGCTGCAAGTGGTTTAAAAAAGAAAAGCTTGCTTTGTGTTTAGACATTTTAGACATTCCTTCACATTTATAGGCAGATATCAGACAATATTCTACAGCTACATTAATTATACATGTATATATGCTAAATTCTGTTATGAAACTCTTGGTGGAGAGAGGGATATAAGCGCCTCACAACGCTACATGCGGAGCTTATCAAGTCACTTGCAGGTCTTCATCAGACTCAACATCAAGCGCTGATGGACCTCAGGTGGAACAGGAGGATGCTTTCGCCTGCTGGTCCAAGTGCAGGATGAAGCCCGGCAGGCCGAGTAGAGCTTACTCTGCCTAAACACACAACATCACCAGCACTTCCGCTCAGTGGACCTGGGGGACAGCGGCCAAACTTTCGTCATGGCCCAACAGCTCCGGAACGCTTGCCACCATTGGCTTATGGCCAAGACACACGATGTCGAGGAAGTGGTCAATCTGGTGGCACTGGAGCAGTTTGTTGCTTGGCTTCCATGAGGAACAGCCGAATGGGTGCAGTGCCACCACCCGACATTGTCGACGCAGGCATCCAGCTGGATGAGGATCATCTGCTGTTGGTGAGCCCCTACCTAAGCTCTCCCTTCAACCCCTCTCTCTCGCCCTATTCCTGCTTCCAGGTCATGTAGTAATGTGCCTCCTCGAACTCCACAGCGGGGAAGTTTCCAGGGGGCTAGACCGGCAACACAAGGGGGCATGGTGGAGAGCGCTGCAGCCGCCACCCCTTCTCCACCTTTCTCCTCTCTCCACCAATCTCTTGGCCATCCTTCCGCCACTGGGGCGCCGGAAAGATCTGTGCCAGCCTGCTGGAGATGTGGGGACCCAGGTAATTTCCAGGACCAGTGTTCAATGATGATGGATGTTGATAACGACTCCCTGACTCCCCATATTTCTAACGTGCCCTTTAGATAACAAAAAAAAATCCTGGTCAATGGCGCAGTCGTTTTCAGTTGTCTCAAAATAGCAATGCCCCAACAATGAACCTGAATACACCTCGTTTTCAGACCAGCACACCCATGGGCGAGAGTGCATTTGCTATTTAAACAATGTGCCGCAGGACAAGCTAAAGATAACTGTGTCGGGCTGAAACTAGCAAAAAACACTTGCGACGCACCTGGTGTCGCATTGTGCTGGGTGTATGATAGGCCCCTTAGAGTCTTTGGCCGTTTCTCAATATGCATTCTTGTCTGTGCTTGTGGACTTGTGAAACACCATCAGTCGCTGCCCAAGTACTGTTCCAATGTGGGGCAGTCGTGGCCTAATGGATAGAGAGTCGGACTTGTAACCCAAAGGTCATGGGTTCGAGTCTCGGGTCCGGCAGGGATTGTCGGTGAGGGGAGTGAATGTCCAGCGCTCTCCCCACCCTCAATACCACGACTGAGGTGAGACCCTTGAGCAAGGCACTGTACCCCCAACTGCTCCCCGGGCGCCGCAGCAATGGCTGCCCACTGCTCCGGGTGTGTGTTCACGGTGTGTGTGTGTTCACTGCTGTGTGTGTGCACTTGGATGGGTTAAATGCAGAGCACAAATTCCGAGTATGGGTCACCATACTTGGCCACATGTCACTTCACTTTCACTTTTTTTCAATTCAAAGTTCACATATAGCCAAGTACAGTTCAAATAGATAAAGCTATAGTCGCATATGTTCTGTGGTTGTTTAAGGAACCCCCCCATCGGCCCAAGTTCACCATCAGTTCACCATCACTTGTTGGTTGTTGTGTTATGCCTCGTGAACGTGGAACTGATATACACAGAGTAGATAATGAACTAATGATGAACAGCTGTGATGGTGAGTTAGTGTCCATTGTGACTGATGAGTTGCGGGAACTTAGAACAAAGGAACACGTGATGAATGAAAACCAAAACAAATAGAACATGACGGTATAACGACTGAGACAAATCAGACACAATTATTTGTCATATTTAACAAATAATCTTTAAAAATCACTCTGGGGTCTGTCAACCCATCCCCAATGGACCAGCTTGGGCAAGGGCCTCAGTTAGCATGGACACCATCTGATAAGACTTATTTTTATGACCCGAAACTATGCAGAGCTCTGCATCAAAAGTCATTGTGAGTCAGGCTACAGGGAAGACACACAAAGCCTGAAAACATACCTTTCTGTGTTCATTTATAAACAGACTGTTCGATAATTGAACATGCTATCCCCAAGACATGGTATCCGTTATTACTGTTTGTGTATTGTCTCTTGTATTGTATTCCAAATTGTATTCGCATGTTTTACGATAGATCCAACACTTAATGTAACTTTACCTATGCCATGTTTAGTGTCTATGTGTTCGTATCGTGACGATTTAAATGCTTGTGTATATGATATGTTGATGTCTATGCAACATATTAGTATTACAAGAAACTTTATTAGTGTCTTCATCTGTAACCAATCCAGTTACATATGCAAAAGATCTGTTCAAGGCAAAGGATTGTAAAACTTTCCTTCTGAAAGCTTGAGTATGATTGGCCCACTGACCCCTAGGAGGTGAAGCCATCAACAGAGCTTAATGAGTGTTTGTTTGGATCTAAGTCTGATCAGTCCTGGAGTTTGATCTGCTCTTCCTCCAGATACTCATTCAGACACAATAACATACAGACTAAACTCCCTGTAGTGTCCATCAGCAGTAGAATAGGAGTGTATGTGGATCACAGTGCAGGAACTCTGTCCTTCTACAGCGTCTCTGGAGACACAATGAGCCTCATCCACACAGTCCAGACCACATTCACTAAACCACTCTATCCTGGGTTTATTGTTTATTATACTGGATCATCAGTGAAACTGTGTTGATCAGTGGAAGTATGAGCACAATTATTATAATCTAAGTTTACTTTGAATAAACCTCCTGCTGAACAGAAATGAGGTTACAGATCTGATGCTCTGACAACTCTGAGAAAGGATAAAACAAGGATTGAGTGAAATCATCATCAGTTAAATCCTGATAACTCAGAAATGTATGAAGTATGAAAGAAGTAAAATTGTTACGATCATTTCATTTCCTATTTGGAGACCCCTTGAAGTGGAGCAAGAGCTGAACCCTGAAAGAGAACTCGGATCCTTTTTGGTCCACTTAAATAGTAATGTGGTCTCAGACCTCTTTGTGTTCATACTGTTGCTTTTTGGATGAAGTCCAGTTCAGTGTTTGATGGTTGAAATTATAGCCTCCAAAATTTGATTCCATTAAAGAGTTTAAAGGATAGTTTTATTTATTTATTATTATTTTGTAAAACAATGTTGCTACAAATGCTGTTGATTGAGCTTAACTTTGAACATATGTTGTATGTTTTGCACAAAAATAAGTTTTGTTGCAATATTCTTGCACTACATCACACATAAATCATGTTTAATTTAATGTTTAGTTTTCTTTAAATCATGTTTATTTATTGCAAAAGGCGCCAAAATAGAAATACTCATTCTATTTTGCTAAAAATACATAAATGTATTTCAATTATTAGTATGTTAGTATGTTTTTGCAATATATCAATTAAATGTTATTGTCTCTTGTGTTGTAATATTATTTTTGCTTTTTTATTTGGAATATTTCAAAAATGTCATTGATTATACAGTAATGCATAGTGATATAGTTTATTTAAATCTACTGGTGAAATCAGACATTATGAAAACTAGCTTTCACTCCATACATTATTAAACACACATTAAGTCTTACATACAGTAGTTTATTAATTCATTAAATATCATATTGCATGCTTAACATGAAAATATAAAGAAGCCGTTGATGCGTCTCTCTCACTGTGTTTGTAAGTGGTTGGAATAACAGACAAGTGTATGTTATGAACTAATAATCTGTATAGATTTGCCTGCAGAAGCAGATATTATGGACAGGCTACTTGTATGGAGGCGAATCAAGTGAGTCCAGGGCGATTGGTGTTCTCAGTCAGTCAGTCCAGTTTTTTGCAATTGCTGAATAAATCAACAAAATAATATGGGTGGTTACGTCTTGAGTGAACAAAGAGTTTGGGGGAAAAACATTTTGAAACATGTCTCAGTATTGGATCCGTGCGTTTCTTTAAGTCTTAAAGGCTTCAATGACTGAAGAAGGCTGATTGCAGAAACGTTTGATCTATATGTGCTTTGTTGCATAATCTATATGTGCTTTTGTTCTTTATTTGAAAGTATTGCAATTTCCATTGATCTTCACACCCAAAAACGGTTGAGTGCAGTGATTTAAGCTTTTTTTTTATTTGTAAGTGACAGAAAATTAATGTACCTCTGAACACTGGTACATTTTCGTACTTTCTTTGTACCTCTAAATTAATAATTTTGCACCCCTAGTGATAGAAATGTACCTTTAAGTTATGGTTTAAAATTATATCCTGATATTCTCCCAGAGCATTTCACTAATATNCTATAATAATAATAATAATAATAATAATGTACTTCTGGTTAAAAAAAAAAAATAGGACACTTGCATGGGGGGGACTCACTTCCTTCAGAAGCATTAGGCTTTGTGAGCATTTTTTTTTAACCAGTTTTAAATACAAAACAGAGGGGAAGTGCACTATTTGTTTTACTATTTTACTTTTACAAAATTCTGAAATACAGAACATTCTTAATTCAGTTTCATAACATTTATACTGGATATTCTGTACCCAACATGAACAAAATTCAGTTAACGTAGAATGTTTCAATTCCTTCAGAACTGAAAGCATCATGCCCAGTGAACAGTTAATCAGTTTTAAGTGCTGAACACATAGGTAGTGCATCCTTTTCAAGCATTTAAACAAAATTTAACAGTTCATTAGGAGTATAAAATACAGAATCTTAGCAACTCAGCTGTAACTCATATACTGGATATTCTGTATAAAACATGTTCGCAAAAATATTTCAAATGTACAATGCATTTGTCCTTCAGAGCTTAAATACAAAACCGAAAGCATCGGGGGCAATGAACAGTTCATTAATCAGTTTTAAATACTAAACTCAAGCATTTTAACACATCCTATCCTCAAGCTTTTGCAGGCTTTTTACTTTTGTCCCTCTTTAGACCAACCTTCGCTAATTATCAGTATGACAACTTGTATTTTGGACATTAAACCACATGTGTGACAAATCTGGACAGAAGGCTTTCATTAAACAGGTAGTTCAGGTAGTCATTTACCTCTATGAATTCTTTCTTCATTTGAACAAAGAAGGTATTTTGAAGAATGTTGGTAACCAGACAGTTGATGGTAGCCATCGGAAACGTCCTACTTCCCACTTTTGAAACCATGATTACGAGCTCATCGCATTCAAATTTTAACTTTTAAATTGTACCATCATGCTGATTGTCAGTTTTCTCCAGTAAGTGTCTGATGTCCATTTCCTTCTGCAAAGGATGCTATAATTTCCCTGCGTTTTGGAATAATGGTCCCACTTCCTGATGAGGAAGTCTTCTTTCCCATCTGTAAGCTTGGAAAATTCAGTGTCCACCTTAAAACAGAAACAAATATTTCTAAATTATGAAATACCTTTTATTAAGGTTAAGGCCTGGAGCCCCAGGAAGGCATGGTTACTTGACCGGAAGCTGACCATATTTAGACTTGTTTATCTATATGTACCACATTCCTAGATCATGAAAGTATATTCTCATTGGACAGCTGCCACACCACCCTCTGAACATGTAATTAATAATAATTAATAATTCCTTACATTTATATAGCGCTTTTCTGGGCACTCAAAGCGCTTTACATATTGAAGGGGGAATCTCCTCAACCACCACCAATGTGCAGCATCCACCTGGATGATGCGACGGCAGCCATATTGCGCCAGAACGCCCACCACACACCAGCTTATTGGTGGAGAGGAGACAGAGTGATGAACCAATCAGTGTATGGGGATGATTAGGAGGCCATGATGGACAGAGGCCAATGGGCAAATCTGGCCAGGATGTCAGGGTTACACCCCTACTCTTTTCGATGGACATCCTGGGATTTTTAACGACCACAGAGAGTCAGGACCTCGGTTTAACGTCTCATCCGAAGGACGGTGCTTTTTGACAGTATAGTGTCCCCGTCACTATACTGGGGTGTTAGGACCCACACAGACCACAGGGTGTGCACCCCCTGCTGGCCTCACTAACACCTCTTCCAGCAGCAACCTAGTTTTCCCAGGAGGTCTCCCATCCAGGTACTAACCAGGCTCAGCCCTGCTTAGCTTCAGTGGGCAACCAGTCTTGGGCTACAGGGTGATATGGCACTCACATGTTACTTCCATGTACAGAAGTAAGATTGGGAGAAGGTTTTGTGGTTTTGAGGGAGGTGAAATTATTTTGAAGGTTTTGTGTACCGATTGGCTTCATGTTCATGACTCTTTTCCCATTTTTCGACACTTGTTTAGGTGAATTACATCACATCAATGTATGTTACTTTAAAAATAAAATGACTTACAGAATAATAACGAATAGATTAAATTAAACATACACAAACCTGTATTTCGCCAGTGTGTCCAGCTTTTTGCTAAACATAATTAATGTTGATTTGAAATAAGTAAGAATTATGGCTCTTGAAACTGATCCGCATACGTTCTTTATTCTTGAATATTTTGATTTAAATTGAAATTATGATGTATATTTTAAAAACCTAAATTGTTAGTCAAATACTAATTTCTCTCCGTGAGAAAAAAGGTGTATTTTAACAAAATTCTTGGATTTTTATTTTTGGTATGCCCAACTCAAACAGTCACTTTGTCACGGTATGAGTTGTGTTTTGTTCTGTTTAGTTGTATATGTCTAGAGTTTGTTTTTCTTTGGTCATAGTTATTGTTAATTAACCTTCACTGCTGCAATTAGATCCTGCTTCCTTTCTTGCTGCAACCAATCGTAACACACTTGAGTGATATTAAGTGTTTTTAAGGTAGCATAGATATTTGTTATTGTGATATTTACAAAGCCATTGAATTATTTTTTTTTTATAGATTGTAACACGTCGGTCTCCCAAAGGTGTCCAGTTGGCCATAGCATTGTTTCCAATTGGCTCATGGCTGTATGAATGTGCAATAGAAGTCAAGTAGTTTATTTAAAATTAGTTCCAAATCTAGGTTTGTTTCTCACCAACAAATGTGTAATTTCAGTGTCAAATTGTCTTTTATTTATAATGTTTTTGGGTAAATAGTACATTTTTAGAATTACTATAACTTATTTATTTATTTATTTATTATGAACTATTCCATTGAGGTCCACAAGTCTAAAACAAGCTGAGTATACATGTGTTTCTTAATTACTTTATTGCAGTTTTCATCAAGAAAACAACAACAACAAAAAACAAGGCATCACACATTTTCTATATCCCGTCCCTGACATGATATACTAATTGATATATAAGGTACAATATTGCGCTATTGTGACATGTATCCGAGTGAAACGGTCTCTGGAACAAGAACAAATGTAGGGCGGAGCTTGATTTTGTCCACGGCGAATTGATTGGATGGTCGTGGTTTGCTATTGGTGGATCTCATGTGAGTGACAGGTTGCCCCGCCCTCATCATCAGAGAAGAGAAGAGATGTCGCTGCAAGAGGAAGGGGAAATTAATTTGATTAAAGATTACGAGCGCACATGAATTTAATAAAATAATGATGTGTATGGATAACTCAGTCATAATAAATACTGCAGTACTCAATAAAAACAAGATTTGGCATTTTAGATTTCATGGTGACTTTAAAGGGATAGTTCACCCAAAAATGACAATTCTATCATCATTTACTCACCCTCAAATTGTTCCAAACATGTATACATTTCTTTCTTCTGCTGAACACAAAGGAAGATATTTTGAAGAATATGGGAAACTGAACAGTTCTGGGGCACCATTGACTTCCATAGTATTTCTTTTCCCTACTATGGAAGTCAATGGTGCCCCAAAGCTGTCTGGTTACAAACTTTCTTCAAAATATCTTTCTTTGTGTTCAACAGAAGAAAGAAATGTATACATGTTTGGAACAACTTGAGGGTGAGTAAATGATGACAGAATTGTCATTTTTGGGTGAACTATCCCTTTAAGGAATTGTCCAGCATTACACAGTTTTCAGTCCTGCAGTACCAGTGTAGTATTTAGATACAAATTTAATGAACTTTGTTTTGCTTCTCTCTAACTTATATTGTTTGAGTGTGTGTCTGAGACTGATTAAACACAGTGTGTGTGGGAACATACATAGAAACTAAAAACTTAGCAGCAATGAGGCTCTTCAGGACCAGGAATGAGGAAGCTGCTTTACAGACACGCCTGTTTTGCACACGACACTCAAACACAGAACCAGGAAACAGGAAACAAATGACTTCAGAGAAACTGAAACTGAAGTGTAGTTGAGCTGTTGTGTGTTTGTGTCTCTGTATTTATGCAGTAAAATGGCAGAAGCCAGATTTTCTCAGGATGAGTTCATGTGTTCAGTGTGTCTGGATCTCCTGAAGGATCCAGTGGCCATTCCCTGTGGACACAGTTACTGTAAGATCTGTATTACAGGCTGCTGGAATCAGGAGGATCAGATGAGAGTCTACAGCTGTCCTCAGTGCAGACAGACCTTCAGTCCAAGACCTGCTTTAGCTAAAAACACCATTCTGGCTGAAATGGTGGAGAAACTGAAGAAGATTAAACTTCCTGCTGACTGTTACGCAGGAGCTGGAGATGTGCAGTGTGACGTCTGTACTGGAAGAAAACACAAAGCTGTCAAGTCCTGTCTGGTGTGTCTGGAGTCTTACTGTCAAACTCATTTTGACCGTCATGAGGAATTTCACTCACGTAAGCCACATAAAGTGACCGAAGCCACTGGACGACTGCAGGAGATGATCTGCCCGAAACACGACAAGATCCTTGAGGTTTTCTGCCGCACTGATCAGAAGTGTATATGTTTGCTGTGTACGATGGATGAACATAAAAACCACGACACTGTATCAACTGCAGCACAGAGGACAGAGAAACAGGTATGAACTTAAAGAGTCCCATTATGTTCATTTACAGGTTCATCATTTTGTTCATGGGTCTACTAGAATACATTTACATCATTTAATGTCTGTTTTCACCCTCTCTGTCTGAACACTGTTTTAGTTTCAGTTTGTTTACAACCTGCCTACCAAAAATCACAGTCTGTTCTGATTAGTCAGCCCGTCCCAGTCTGTTGTGATTGGTCTACTGCTTAGAGTGAGTTTCGGAAATGTAACGGGCCTTACCATAACCAGTGATGGGGAGGTGAAGGGATGCCGGACAAATTGTCACTGGGACGACACAATAACTACTGCTTGTATACGCTCATAATGATGATTGACAGGACTGAATGATTAGGCTCCTCCCAAACCTACATTTGTAACTTCATTTATAATATCTGACCTGCATCGAACTGGATGGTTCTGAAAGCAGTCGTTACAATAATGGTGAGAACACAATAAAAGATTGATGTTGTGAACTGCTGAGGAATAGTGTTAAAAGTACATTTTAACCATCAAGTTAATCTGCATTAGGAAGGCCAGAAAGGGGGTTGGATTTGGGGTGGTAAAAACAGTGTCTCTTGGACATCATGACAACACACTACTAACACAACCAGGACTCGTCCCCTTTATTTTGCGTATGTCTTATGAGGGGATTATTTAAATGAGGAATATTGTGTATTGAGCAATAAATTAGATAGGCAATAAAACTTCACAAATAGCAAATAATTATGTTGGTGTACCCCAAGGTTCAATATTGGGTCCTTTGTTGTTCAGTTTGTATATTAATGACCTGCCTGACGTTTGTGCATCTACTGTTAATTGTCAGATGTATGCTGATGATACAGTTATATATGTTTAGCGTGCTAAAAGCAAAAAGCAAGCTGCAGAGGAATTATCATAATAATGTATAATAATAATAATAGGCATAATAATAGATTCACAATTTACATTTATAAAAGTTAAAAAAAAGAAGTTGGGGATAAAATTATATTAAATATTAATATTAATGCCATGATATTTTCACATATGCAGACAGGTGGGACTACATTATAATCAATAGAAAGACTCTATAAACAGGCTTTGGATAGGATAAAAGTTCTAATTTATATCATCAATGTTAAATTTTAACTAAATATGATTTTTTTTTTTTTACTTGGATATTTTACTTCTGTATAAAAATTTGCATGGTATGGCCCCACCTCCAGGGGATTGTGTAATACCATAGAAAATGTGCTTTTGAGCAGTCAACCTTTTCGTATAGAGCTGCACATTCCTGGAATACAATACCTTCAGAAATAAGAAATATTACATCCTTTTCTGCATTAATAAAACAGTGGTTATTGGATTATCAATCATGTCTTCATAATTTGGAGAAGTGGTTTGTATCTCCTTATATTTAAAATAATTTGGTATTTGTATTTATATGCTCTGTTTATGGGTATGTTTGCTGGATTGTGTTTTATATATATATTTTTTTTTTATGTTTTATGGACTTAATTACCATCAACCTCCCAGGGACCACAGATGAAAACATGCCTGTACGGCTAAATCTGGCACATTTACATGATGGACTTGAGTGTTCATTTTAATTAATGAGCATGATCCATTTTAAAATAAATAATTTAAAAAAAGAAAAGAATTGTGACGTGTTCGTTCCCGGAAGAGAACTGCAATGGAGGTTGGTCAGGGAGTTCAGCAATTGTATCTTTGAAGTGACTCAGTAAATTTGCAGACCTTTTTCATGCTCAGCAGCAACATTACACACTAAAGAAAGATAAAAAGCATAACATAACCCCTTTAACCAGTAGTTCACCCAAAAAAAGAAAAAAGAACAAAAAGGACATTAAGGTAGCATAAAAGAAATCCATACAACTCAAAGGTGGTTAATCTAAGGCTGCAGCTGAAATCGCATAATTCCCTACTATAATCGTAGCTCAAAAACAGTATGTGACAAAAGTAGTATGTCCTAATTCACAAAACTCATAAAAGTAGGCAAAAAAGTTCCCAGATTACCAACTACTTCTGAGATTCTGAAGTGTGATTCCCATGAGGCCATGGGAGATTATTTGTGGTTGTGAATGGCAGTGAAGTGACGCAACTGACACTGTTAGATCACATGATAATGACAACATGGTCAATGAAGTATGTCCAGATTACATCCATACTATTGTTACGAACTGCACAGGGACATGAAGGCTGAGGATCTAAATGCAGGATTTATTAAGATAATCGTAGTCGTACAGGCAAGGGTCAAACACCAGCAATAACAATATCAAAGGCAGAGATGAATCGTAAACGGGGACAGGCAATGGGTCAGGGCAGGCAGCAGACAAGGCAGAGTAATCCAGTAAACAGGCAGAGAATCAACAGGGCAGGCAACAAACAAACACGATGATGATAAACAGTCCAAGGTAATGATTGTCCATGGTAACAAACAAGGAGCAGCAGAGGAACATGAGGTGCACAAACAGAGGAGATACAGGGAACACAGACAAGGATCATGACAACTATATAGAACATACATTTTTATTGATTACAGAGAAATTATATATTCAAGAGAGTGTGCGATTTTGGACGCAGCCTTAGTCTTCTTAGTCTTCTGAAGCAATTAGAAAAATCAAATAAGGTGGCATGCATGAGCCACTGAGGTTTGATGTTATTGACGTGTCACCATATTTTAGCCTGACGTGGTCATACTCAATTCTAGTCAGAATATGAGTCTGATACTGCTCCATTGGGCTTTGATTATGGGGGCGTATTTCAACCGATCCAGGAAAGACCTCAATTGGATAGACCTACAACCAATCAGAGCTACAGTCAACAGAACTCAACTGCGCACATGCTGGAACTAGTAGAAGATGAGCGTAAACAATCTTTGCCGGTGTTGTAAAAAGAATTTTAAAATCTTTTAAAATGAATGCGCTGTCGATATCTTCTATAACGGACGCGATGGCGGAATCTACACATCTCAGTTCTTCAGGTTCTTCAACAACAGCCATCATTGTTGTAAACTAATTCAACCCAAGCGCTCTTTGATGACGTGGCTGATTACGTTTCTGGTGATAATCTGTCAATCATCGCCCTGACAATGTGATTGGTCCGAACAGTTTCTGTTCGGGCATAATTACTCCTCTATGGATCGAGTCCAGACCGAACTCCCCGACCTCAAAATGTTGTGGGCGGGGCTAAGTTCGGCTGGCATCCAGGCTAACCATATTTGATTTGGGCTCTAGAAACAGAGACATTATTCAGAATATCTTCTTTTGTGTTCTGAAAGAGAAAATCATGCAAGTTTGACATGAGGCATGAGGATGAGTAAACAATGAAAAATGTACATTTCTGGGTGAACTATCCATATAAAACAAGACATTGATGAAATAATGCTGACACTTATGACTGAACCTATAACCTTATCATGAAAGATCTTTAACCCCTCAATCTCAACACTTCACTGATACTGGATTCATATCTGTTTACTTGATGATTTATGTGATGTTTCTCCTGTTATTGGTTTGTCCTTTAGCACCAGCTGAAGGAGACGCAGAGGTCGTTCCAGCAGAGGATCCAGCAGAGAGAGAAAGATCTTCAGCAGATGAGAGAGGCTGTGGAGTCTCATAAGGTGAGTCTGGAGAAGAAGAGAAGTTTGAGAAGTCTCAGTCAGGACTCACTGAAGCCACTGTGTGATTGTGATGTGTGTCCTAACAGCGCTCTGCACAGACAGCAGTGGAGGACAGTGAGAGGATCTTCA
>RJVU01061221.1:51323-79866 GCA_003731715.1 Anabarilius grahami
TTGAGCAGCAGATCAGCATATTAGAATGATTTCTGAAGGATCATGTGACACTGAAGACTGGAGTAATGATGCTGAAAATTCAGCTTTGCATCACAGGAATAAATTACTTTGTGAAATATATTCAAATAGAAAACAGTTATTTTAAATTGTAATAATATTTCACAATATTACTGTTTTTACTGTATTTTTAATAAAATAAATTAGCCTTGGTGAGCAGATGAAACTTCTTTTAAAAACATTAAAAATCTTAGTGGTTCCAAACTTTTGGACTGTACTGTACCTTCAGATGTTCATTCATGTTTATTTGTACATGTTGTAAGTAGTAAATCAGAAGAGATGGTCGGTTCATATGTGCCCTGCGTGAACTGAAGTGCTACTGTTACGCCACAGAGGGGCATATATATACAATATTATATACATATTTTGATTCACAACAGTGAATTTTTCTGAAAAGTGGCTAGTTTGCAGATATGTATACTTGAAGAGGAATTAAACAACAAACTGGTGTGATGTAACTTCAGGAAAAAAGCAGCCCAATAATAGGTTTGTGTTTTATTGGTTTCCAGAATCTTATGAAATAGACACCTTCATAAACATTTCATGTTTAATACTGTAAAGCTACTTGCTTTAAAGAAATCAATTGAATAAATTAAGATGAAATGAAGATGAAATGCCTTTCCGTACCAGCAGGTGGTAGTAGCTGAACAGCCAATCAGAATTATAAGATGGCCCAACGAGCTCAGACGCCGATTCAACATGTCGAATCGGCCGAAAAAAAGCAGACGAGGACCAACTTCAGCTGACGGTGTAGAACACACTGAGAAAACTTAGTCGGCCGACCGTCGGCTTGGTGTGGTCCTGCCTTAACCATGTGGTATAACCATACTTATTAGCGAACAATCAGAGTAATAAAAATTGCATGTAAACTGGAGTGAAGATTTCTGCTCATGTACACATCTTACTGAGATTAAGACCGTACTCTGATGATGAGAAATAATCGCTTTATTGGTGCACATGTAAACATAGTCACTAAAGACATAAAACAGTTCTCTCCTACATGAATACTCATGTGGTACTTTAAGGTTTCTTTATATCTGATAGTCTTTCCACAGTGACCACATATAAACGGCTTCTCTCCAGAGTGAACTCTCAAGTGTTCTTTAAAGTGTCCTTTAGGAGTGAAACTTTCTCCACACTGTTGGCAAGTGAAAAGGCTCTATCCACTGTGAATTCTCATGCGGGCATTAAGGTTTCTTTTTTCGGTTGAATCTTTTTACACACTTTTGGCAGGTGAAAAGGTTTCTGTCTATTGTGAATTTTCATGTGCCTGTTAAGGATTCCTTTAAGAATGAAACCCTTTCCACACTGTTGGCAGATGTAAGGCTTCTCTCCAGTGTGAATTCTCATGTGGACTACAAGGTTTCTATATTCAGTGAAACTCCTTCCACACTGAGGGCAGGTGTAAGTCTTCTCTTTAGTGTGAGTTCTCCTGTGCCTGTTAAGGATTCCTATTTGGTTGAAACTTTTTCCACACTGTTGGCAGGTGAAAGGCTTCTCTCCGGTGTGAATTCTTATGTGGTCTTCAAAGTGTCCTTTCTGTTTGAAACTCTTTCCACACTGTGGACATGTGTAAGGCTTCTTAGTGTGAATTCTCATGTGGACTTTTAAGTTTCCTTTTCTGTTAAAACTATTTCCACACTCTTGGAAGATGAAATTACTTCTAGTCTCTGTCTCTTGAGCCATTTTTCGTGAAGAAGTTTCTCCAGTCTGTGAGCAACTAAAAGATTTTTCTCTAGTAATGAAATCATAATGATTGAGATATTGAGCTTTCTCTTCCGTTTCATTCAGTACTTCACTCTCCTCTTTCAGTGCCATCATGTCTAAGGTGAAAAAAGACAAAAATAGTAAACCCCAGTTTATTGACATCAAAACATTTGACATTTAAAGCATCAAAACCAACTGCAAGAGAGCACAACAGAAGAAAACAAGAGAAAATCTAATGTAATTTAATATTTAAACTAGGGCTGGGCGATATATCGCATGCGATTGTCACGCGCATTTCGTCAGTAAAGCCGGTTCCCTGATTACCGCTAAATCGCCATCACCTGCTTTCAAATGGAGCGCCACTTAATAGACAGAACCTTAGATCACTGACAAGCCACGCAATATCGTGTTCATATCGCAGATGAATCGCCTTCGATAATGAACGCGATATTGCGTGGCTTGTCAGTGAACTACGGCTCTGTCTATTAAATGCCGCTGCATTTGAAAGCAGGTGATGGCGATTTCGCGGTAATCAGGGAACCGGCTTTACTGACGAAATGCGCGTGACAATCGCATGCGATATATCGCCCAGCCCTAATTTAAACACCAGGAAAAATGTTTCATGTTTAAAAATGTTCAATTTTAACAGAAAACATATATTTGTGCAGAATTTCAATCAGGATTTAAGCCCCATCATTGCATAGAAACTGCTTGTTGAAGTTACAAATGACCTGCTTTTACCATCAAATTGTGTATCAACTAGGCCTGGACTTTAATTCAATATCAATATATACAGCGATTATAATTTTTTTGGTTGTATGATTTTAAAGTGCAATTCCGATATTCAAAGCAGTTCCACCTGAGAGTCAGAAGATGAGGCACCATTAAAGTTTAAGCTAACCGGTCCCTGAAACATCACCACCAACCCATCCCCAACACCAGCTGTGTCAAAAGAGAAACCAATGCAGCAAACACAGATGGCTGCATTCATGCGTTATGACAAACAGTCTAAACATCATAAAGACATTACTAAGCTATTACAAACTTCTTGGTTAAGTACATGATGCCGTTTAGTACGGTGGAAAACGTGGGCTTCAGGAAAATGATAGTCCAGATATGAGCTCCCTGGTGGAAAATATTTTTTCAAGCACATCTATACCTACACTTTATGTTGACTATTATCAAACATGTGAAATTAGGAGCAGATCAGACATTGTATGCCAGAGTTACTCAAAGTTACTCTTTCAGCGAAAACTTCATCCATCGTAAACATACTCCACACGGCTCCGGAGGGCTAATAAAGGCCTTCTGAAGTGAAGCGATGCGTTTGTGTAAAAAAAAAAATCCATATTTAACAAGTTATGAAGTAAAACAGGGATCTCCAAACTCGGTCCTGGAGGGCTGCTGTCCTGCAGAGTTTAGCTCCACCCCCAATTTAACACACCTGAACCAGCTAATCAAGGTCTAATTAGGCATACTAGAAACTTTCAGGCAGGTGTGTTGAGGCAAGTTGGAGCTAAACGCCGCAGGACAGTGGCCCTCCAGGAACGAAGAATGTGTAAACTGGAATCGCGTCAATTAAGCTTTTTCTGTAAGTTAAATAGGGAAGGCGGAAGCTAGATATTTTACTTCATAACCTGTTAAATATGGATATTTTTCTTGCGGAATCTAGACATTTAATGAGGATCAAATGACTGAGTTCAGCTTTGAAAATGAAACCAACCTGTTTGTTCCTCAGTTTCTTCTTGTTTCACTCTGAATGTTTCTTCGAACTTCATGTCTTCAATCTCCTCTTTAATAAACGCCATCTTTATAATAGTGTGTCATGTGGATCTCAGTCGCTTCACCAGGAGTTTCTCTGTGTGTTTGTCCTGTTTAAGATGAGAATCATTAACAGAAAGAAAAATAAATCCAAATATCTGTTTCTCAAACAGCTCTAGTTCAGTACTGATAGTCAGAGTTGATGGGATTAAATTAAAAGATTAAAAAAAAAATTATAAATTAAGATTGTATTATTAATTTTGTACATCACATTTAATAGATTACACTTGCATGAAAACATTAGCAGTTCATTTATAACAGTTGTCATCACACACGTGTTTGTTGTTCTCGTTCATTTACACTGTTTGTGCAGTGGTGATTCGAATCACTGAATCATTTTACAAAGCAATTGATTCAATTGACTCGAAGTTAAAAACGTTTTTTCCAGTACCTGAATTCATGTTTATGATAAACTGATTCACGCTATAGAGAGCTAAATGAGCTCCTTTTCTGTTACTCATGAATGGATGTGATTTACTCCCACAAATAACGTTCTGTTAAATAAAGCATTGCAACGTTACTTTCAATAATGGTTCATTTATTGTACACAGCTTGTAAAAACGATTAAATGGACTGAACAGTTTGTATTGATTTCAAATTGAACACTTTAAATGTGTAAAAACACAAACCTTTCTTCAGCCGAATCACAACAGATGCGCGGCGCAGCCTTTTGACATCACACCACCAGACCAAAATAAAAGTCCCATTCACATGCTGCTGTCATATATACCAGGGGTGTTCAAACTCGGTCCTGGAGGGCAGCTGTCCTGCAGGGTTTAGCTCCAAAACACCTGCAGAAAGTTTCTAGTATGCCTAGTTAGACTTTGATTAGCTGGTTCAGGTGTTTAATTGGTGTTGTAAGCTAAACTCTGTAGGACATCAGTGGCCCTCCACGACTGAGTTTGGACACCCCTGATACTGTATATATATACACAAGAGAATATTAAGAACTAACAATGAAAGAGCGTGAGATTTTGTCTAATGTGCAAAACTGTAATGTTTGGGTGCAGAAACCATTTACACCAGATATAACAATATTAATATGCAAATAGCCGCAAATGTGATTTACAATTTTGAAATACTTGTTAAAAACAGTATAAGAAAGCTAAGTTCATATGTGTCATTTTGAGCTGGGCAATATGCCAAAATCTTATTCCAAGATATAAGGGCCTGGTTTCACAGGACATTAGGACATTTAAGTAGCTTTTATAAACGTTCACTAGACAAAAAAAACAAACATTACTGGTACGTGCATCTTAAGACAAAACAATGGTACTGACATATTTTAAGATATGGCAGTACAAGTTACTTTCAGTTAAAACAGATCAAACATGCATTTTAGTTTAGGACTAGTTTAAGCCTTGTCTGTGAAACCAGCGGAAGACATTTTAAATAAAATAATAACAATAATGATATATTAAATATAGATTTTTTTTTTTTTTTTAATTTATTNTTGAAAATTAGAACAAAGAAGCAAATTACACACAATAGGACAAATGTAACCAGTCCTTCTCGAATCGCTCAGAGCGGGATTCAAACCGGGGTCTCTGGTATGGAAGGCTAAAAACGAGGCTAAAGACTGTTAGTGTCACTCACTAGCACCTCTTGAGGCCAGAGGAGAGAGGTTAATTCACAATTTGAATATAAGTTTTACAATATTATTCACGCCGCTAGAGGACAAGCGTCCAAGTAAACACTGCTGAGTTTCAGAAGAGACAACCGCATTTAAATGCTGAGTGAATTTGCTAAAATATTTACTAGCTTTAAGCTTGCAGTTAAATAGGCCTACTAAAACATTCTTTGTGGAGCGGGTGAGGGTTTATTAATACTTGTCAATAATAAACAGATTAACAAAAGGTTAATCTGTTTTAAAAGGTAAAACAGGTTAATAGACAGAACTGCACATGACTTGCGGAAGAACTTTGTTGCCGGAGCTACTTCTCTCTGTTTATGTCTATGAAGAGTCACGCAGTTACTGTGATACCCTGCAGCGGTTCCTACCAGACCGGTCTAAAATAGTCAGAATATAAACACTTATTATAAATGTACCATAAGGATTGAGGGTAAGACAACAACATGTTTTGGAAAATTCATTATATAATTTTTGTAAATTTTGAACACAAAAAAAAGTTACGGACTGCAGCTTTAAGTAAAAAGGGAAAAACACTTGAAAGACATTGATATATTGAATTTGATACATGCATGAGTTTGTATCATGTAGTGTGTCATGTCAAATAATGTACTTCATGTAATATGATTTCACTCCATACGAAACTTCAAAAAGCAGTTCTTCTCTGCTGTGAAATAGTGGTGTGCGTTACACTTTTTGCACATCACTTTGGATGTTCCTGCTAACCCAGCAACCCTGCATCTTTCCTTCTTATAACAAATTATTGCCAATGTGAGGTATTGTCCAAAACCTCCTCGAAAAGTACCCCTTATCGCACAACAGAAAAACTGAGTTTCTGAACATGCAATATATATAAAAAAACTTCATAAAACCTGACAAAAGACTTCTCTACACCTTCATACACATTTTTTTATGTACAGTTCATATTTTAAATAAGATTACTAAAGCAAATAATCTTGCCTTCTTCTCACACCATGTGCTCCTGTGACCATGTGTCAGAACAGGACGTCCCACTTTTAAAGGGATAGTTCACCCCAAAATTAAGATTTGATGTTTATCTGCGTACCCCCAGCGCATCCAAGATGTTGGTGACTTCGTTTCTTCAGTTGAACACAAATGATGATTTTTAACTCCAACTGTTGCCGTCTGTCAGTCGTATAATGCATGGCAATGGGAACTTCGTTTATAAGAGTAAAAAAAAAACGTGCACAGACAAATCCAAATTGAACCCTGCGGCTCGTGATGACACACTGATATCCCAAGACACAAAACAATCGGTTTGTGCGAGAAACCGAACAGTATTTATATCATGTTTTACCTCTAAAACACCACTCTATGTCCAACTGCACTGAGCATCCGGTTGGTGAGTTCAAAAAACGCGTTCTGATGACGGAAGTGATCTCTCGCTTTGCTTCAATGAGTGCGAGACATCACTTCCGTTGTCAGAGCGCATTCAGACCTCACCAACCGGATGTGGAGGGCAGTTGGCAGTTAGGTTAATAGGTCGTTTTTTGAGCTTTTTATAATAGAAAATGAAGTAATTATAATTGAAAATGATAGTCACCGTTTTTTTTTCTTTTCATGTTTAATACTGTACAGCTACTTGCTTTAAAGAAATCAAAATGACTATATAAATAAGCAGAACATGACTTGACTGCAGTGCTGAATTGCAGAGCTGGTGCAAAAATCCACATTGCAGTGATCAGATGCTTCCACAAATGCTGTTTTCTCATGGAGTTCATTTTTTTATTGAAAGCACACATTTACATATTCATCTAAAATCCACCTGAGATGTTTGCCAAGTCTCTGCTCAGGTATTTTGAACTTCTTTTAACCCCTAGGCAAAGAACCAAAAACAACTATGCCTGAGTAAATCAGGATCCTTATGTGAACCTCAAGGTTTGCTTTGTTTCTGCAAGTCTTTCCACAGTGATGGCCCATGAACGGATTCTCTCTGGTGTGAGTTGTTATATGATTCCTAAGGTGTTCACTTTGATCACATATAAAACGGTTCTCTCATACATAAATGCTCATGTGGTACTTTAAGGTTTCTTTATAACCCTTTCCACACTGACCGTATATTAACGGCTACTTTCCAGTGTGAATATTCATGTGCTTGTTTAGGATTCCTTTTTGCCTAAAATGTTTTCCACACTGAGGGCAGGTGTGTTAAGGCTTCTTATTGTGAATATTCATGTGCCTGGTAAGGCTTCCTTTAAGAGTGAAACTTATTCCACATTTTTGGCAGCTGTAAGGCTTTTCTCCAGAGTGTATTCTCAAGTGGTCTTTCAAGTGTGCTTTCTTTTTGAAACTCTTTCCACACTGAGAGCACATGTAGGGTTTCTCTTCAGAGTGAATTCTTACGTGGTCATCAAAGTGTCCTTTCTGTTTGAAACTCCTTCCACACTGTGGGCAGGTATAAGGCTTCTCAGTGTGAATTTTCATGTGCCTGTTAAAGCTTCCTTTCAGAGTGAAACTTATTCCACACTGTTGGCAGGTGTAAGGCTTCTCTCCAGTGTGAATTGTCATGTGGCCTAAAAGGATTCCATGTACACTGAAACTCTTTCCACACTGAAGGCACATGTAAGGCTTGTCTCCATTGTGATTTCTCATGTGCCTGTTAAGACTTCCTTTAAGAGTGAAACTTGTTCCACACTTTTGGCAGGTGTAAGGCTTCTCTCCAGTGTGAATTCTCATGTGGACCAAAAGGTTTCCGTGTTCACTGAAACTCTTTCCACACTTTTGGCAGTTGTGAGGCTTCTCTCCAGTGTGAATTCTCATGTGGACCAAAAAGTTTCCATGTTCACTGAAACTCTTTCCACACCGAGGGCACATGTAAGGCTTCTCTCCATTGTGAATATTCATGTGCCTGTTAAGGATTCCTTTTTGGCCGAAACGTTTACCACATTGTTGGCAGGTGTAAGGCTTTTCTCCAGAGTGAATTCTCAAGTGGTCTTTCAAGTGTCCTTTCTTTTTGAAACCCTTTCCACACTGAGAGCACATGTAGGGTTTCTCTCCACAGTGAATTTGTATGTGTTCATCAAAGTGTCCTTTCTGTTTGAAACTCCTTCCACACTGCGGACAGGTGTAAGGCTTCTCAGTGTGAATTTTCATGTGCCTGTTAAAGCTTCCTTTCAGAGTGAAATTTATTCCACACAGTTTGCAAGTGTAAGGCTTCTCTCCGGAGTGAGTTCTCAAGTGGTCTTTCAAGTGTCCTTTCTTTTTGAAACTCTTTCCACACTGAGAGCACATGTAGGGTTTCTCTTCAGAGTGAATTCTTATGTGGTCATCAAAGTGTCCTTTCTGTTTGAAACTCCTTCCACACTGCGGACAGGTGTAAGGCTTCTCAGTGTGATTTTGCATGTGCCTCTTAAAGCTTCCTTTCAGAGTGAAACTTATTCCACACTGTTGACAGGAGTAAGGCTTCTCTCCGGAGTGAGTTCTCAAGTGGTCTTTCAAGTGTGCGTTCTTTCTGAAACTCTTTCCACACTGAGAGCATGTGTAGGGTTTCTCTTCAGAGTGAATTCCTATGTGGTCATTAAATTGTCTTTTCTGTTTGAAGCTCCTTCCACACTGCAGGCAGGTGTAAGGCTTTTCAGTGTGAATTTTCATGTGCCTGGTAAAGCTTCCTTTCAGGGTGTAACTTATTCCACACTGTTGGCATCTGTAAGGTTTCTCTCCAGTATGAATTCTCATGTGGGCTTTAAGGTTTCCTTTTCTGTTGAAACTATTTCCACACTCTTGGCAGATGAAATTACTTCTAGTCCCTGTCTTTTCAGTCATTTTTCTAGACAAAGTCTTTTTGGTCTGTGAGCAACTAAAATATTTTTCTTCAGTAATGAAATCATGATGATTGTTATATTGATCTTTCTCTTCCACTTCATTTAGTACTTCTGTCTCCTCTTTCCGTGCCATCAGGTCTAAAGTGGAAAATATAAAAAAAAGTTAACACCAGTTTATGGCACAAAGCAACAGACATCAAAACATTTATTCATGTAAAGCATCTAGCGGAACAAGAGAAAAACAAAACAATGGTATAAAAATAACATACATATGTAACACCATTAATTATTTAAATATAAGCAAAATGTCTAACATTTAATCATGTTTATTTTTCAGAGAAACAGTTTTTGGGAAGAATTTCAATCAGGGTTTAAGCCCTATCATTGCATTGAAACTGCTTGTTGAAGTTACAATTTACCTGCTTTTACCATCAGATTGTGTATCTTAGCAATATAATGACAATGATAATGGCGGTGGCTACTGTGAATCTTGATTGCAATGTGCACATTTTGTTAATTGATCTGTAGAGTAGTCTACAATCACTGTACTTTGCTTGGACTTCATGCACCCTACTTATCAAGCAACTTATCTAGCAGTTCAATGATTTTGAAACCCAAAACACTATGAGCTTGGGATTCGACTCGGGCAAGACCCAGATGTCAACACAGCAGCAGACTCGCCTGACATCACTGATCGACGCAGGGTGTGGTCTCAAGCTGTGTAAAAGACTCATGCAGGGATTATCATCAGACTAAAGGCTAACCCCTACAAACCTGCTCTTCCATCTATTTTGCTGGCTAACGTCCATTCTTTTGAATGGATGAATTGGAATGCTACCACTGTAAATCGTTACTGCAGCTGCAGAGACGCGCGAGTATTCACACTGGAAGCGTTTGTACAGCGTCACAGCAGCGGCTCGAAGCTACATATAAAGTGAGCATTTTTTTTACAAAGACAGCTATAAATTTGTTTTTATAAGTTGTTCATTTATAAACTTGAGTCTTGAAAGTTTGTTAACATGGGGAGGTCTACAACATTCTCATATAAACGTAATAAATAAATAAAAATAAATAAATAAATAAAAGCCTTGTGTCATCCATTGCTGCATCACTCAAAAAAATGATACGTTGGATTAACTTAATTTTTTTATGTCAACAGGTTCCACGTAATTTGATTATGTTGCATTTAATTAACATTATTTATTTCAGTTAACTTAAATGTATTACGTACAGTTAACTCAATGCCATTTAGTTGAATCAGGTTAACATTCTTAATTTTGTTCAAAACCATTAAGTTTAATTATCCTAATAATAATATCAAACAGAAAAAGAAAAAAAAATCCAGTTTGATTAATTTATTTAGTGGATGCGTTCAAGAACAATTTTCACAACTTTTACAAAATCTTTACTCTGTAAAGACTCTTATTGTTAGGTGTTAGCCAGAAGATGGTTTTATTCCATCTATGGCATGCCCAAAATGGTTGTTTTTACTATTAAGACAACTTTAATCGTTGTTAGCAGGTCCACTTTATTTCAACATTTACTCTTCCAGATCAGCCCCTTTGCAAAGCATGATGGGAAGTGAAAGTCCTGTTTGATTGAGTCCTGGTTGAGTTTACTTAATTGAAACATGTTATTTTAATATTAAAACATTAAGTTAAGTCAAAAAGTAATCGTTTTAAGTCAATTTAACATAAATCAATTAAATTTGAAACAGAAACCTAATACAATGGTGTTGAATCAAAATAAGTTGTTTAAATAAAGTGAACAGCATCAAAAAAATCTTTTTTTTGAGTGCACACGAATGAGGTAAGCTTTGTGTTTTACATCATCTGCCGCGTGCACATGTTTACAAGACAACAAACTCGGCGAAAAAAGCCAGCAAACTCGGGTTTGATTTGGGTATGCTGCAGCTATGTGTAATAACTAAACTAATGTTTATATATCATATTTTCTGGCTAGTTTACTTTAGTTTTTAAAATACACCATACTTTAACCCAAACTGAATAATTAAAAACAAGTTTAAATGGATAAATCTTGCATAATTATTTTTGATTCTTAATTTTCTTTTCTGTCATACTCAAATTCTTGTTAAAACACATTAGACATGCTTATTCTGTGCATTCTGAACACTTTTTGTGTGAAATTATATTTATTTTGTCCATAAAATGTGTGCTTTCACTTTAATTAAGCGTCAGCAGCGCAGCAAAAATAGACTCGGCGCCGAAACCCCCGCTTCACTGCTGCTTACGCGACGCTCCTGCATGCATCCGTTGGTTAACATGGGCGCCGAAAAAAATACGCGCCGCTTACGCTTGCAGTGTGAAACAGGCGTTAGAAGGCGAACATTTGTGTTTATAAAGCATATACAGTTGTATTTTTTTCGAAAATGACCGATTACTTCGTTATATAAGACCCTTATTCTTCGTCTGGTATCGTTTAAAGCCCTTTGAAGCTGCACTGAAACTGTCATTTTGACCTTCAACTGTTTGGTGCCCATTGAAGTCCACTATAAGGAGAAAAATCCTGGAATGTTTTCATCAAAAACCTTAATTTCTTTTCGACTGAAGAAAGAAAGACATGAACATCTTGGATGAAATGGGGGTGAGTAAATTATCAGGAAAATGTTATTTGAAAGTGAACTAATCCTTTAATGCTTCATGCCTTATTTTTTTTATCAACACTTGAAAGTGGGTAAGTTTCATTAATTAAAAGCAATATTTTGAACAATTTTGAACATTGTCAAAAACGACATCTGGATCAGATACAGAATGATGATTAAGATCAGACTGGGTAGATGAGGACACTTTTAAAAAATATTCATTTCTGCAGAGCTGGACATTTTAATAAGGAATCAGTTTTAAGTTCAGGTTTGATAATGAAACCAACCTGCTTGTTCCTCAGTTTCTTCTTGTTTCACTCTGAATGTTTCTTCAATCTTCATGTCTTCACTCTCTTCTTTAATAAATGCCATCTTTATAATAATGTCACATGGATCTCAGTCACTTCACTGGAAGTTCTTCTGTGTGTTTAAAGATTAGAATTATTAACAGAAAGAAAAATAAATCTCTGGGTGTGTCTCAATCAGCTCTAGTTCAGTAGTTCAGTGCACTGGTGAGAGAGTCAGAGTGAGAGTTAATGGACTAAAATTACCTGATTAAAATATAACACAGAAAGTTCATATTTATTATAATTATATTTCACATTCAATAATTTGTATCACATTTAAAATAGATTACGCTTTCAATGAAAACAATAGCAGTTGGTTTGTTAAAGTTGTTATCACATGTCTGTGTTTGTTGTTCTTCATTTACACTGTTTGAGCAGCGTGATTCGAATCACTGAATCATTTTACGAAGCAATTGATTCTATTGACTCGGAGTCTCAAACAACTCACTTTCTCTCATCACTTCTTTCCAGTAAATTAATTCATGTTTACGATAAACTGATTCACGTTACATAGAGCGAAATGAAACGCTCTTTTTCTGTTACTCATGAGTGGATGTGATTTACTCCCACAAATAACGTTAGGGTCATTGATTTTAAATAAAGCATTGCAACTTTACTTTCAAAACTGGTTAATTTATTGTACCGAGCTTATAAAAACGATTAAATGGACTGAACTGTTTGCACTGATTTAAACAATTTAAATGCGTAAAAACACAAACCTTTTTTTCAGCCGAATCACAACAGATGCAGGAGCGCGTCGCAGACTTATGACGCCACACAGACCAAAATAAAAGTCATTTTGTCTAATAGGCAAAATTGTAATGTTTGGGTGCAGAAACCATTTATACCAGATATTATGCTATGATAAAATATAATAATAATGATAATTCATCTTTCACTGAGACGATCACATGACAGATATAGAAAGAAAACACTGACATTATTCACCACATGATGAATTCAGAGCGTGGTATTACCACAGTTCATGTAGAAAAACATGGTTTTATCATGTCAGGATACTTTCTAGATCAGGACGAGCAGCATGAACCACTGAACAAAGAAACTCCCAACAATTCTGACACTTTCAGTAATGATGTGATTCATCTGGACTGAGTTCAGAGTTCAGCTTCTGTTTTCCTTCTTTCATTCCTAATATATTTATGAGTTATCTGGATTGAAATTTGATCAGAGTATCAGATCTGTGAATCCTGTCCAGGAGGAGGTTTATTTAAAGTAAACTGGATTAGATTATAATAATTGTGCTCATACTTTCACTGATCAAGAGTTTACAGTATGGTCACATGATCTGGGTTGATATCGTAGGGGATTTTACAGTCAAAGACACATTGACCAGATATGATGAATGAAGACCAGGAGTCAGAGATGCAATAAACTGAAGAACATTTTACTGAAAAATAGTTTCATCAGATACAAGAAGATGGGTTGAAAATACACACCTTTAAATATATTGTACATTTATTAATAAACTGACATTTATCAATTTTACAGCAAATTACATTTTTTTATAACATTTTAATGAATGTGTGATCATTTCAATTAAAAGGTTATTTTAATAGTAATAATAAAAAATGATTAATGTGACACTACAATAAGAAATGAATTACTGATTTCCATCAACACAAATAGAGAAACTTGAGAAAAACACACACACTCACACTGATCTCACTGTCTGTCTGAAGATTCATTACACACATTTATTCTGATGTTATTTCACTGACAGAAGTTTAGCTGTAGTATTAATGTAATGAAGAGAGAATAAGAGACTCTATAACATCTCACTGTTACTGATTCATCATGAGCTCAAAGCATTATGGGTAGAATCTCTCTACAGTCTATTCTGATTCATCAACACAGTTTCACTGATCCAGAACTAAACAGATAACCAACCCAAAACCCAGGATAGAGCGGCTGAGTGAATGTGGTCTGGACTGTGTGGATGAGGCTCATTGTGTCTCCAGAGACGCTGTAGAAGGACAGAGTTCCTGCACTGTGATCCACATACACTCCTATTCTCCTGCTGATGGACTTTACTGGGAGTTTAGTCTCTATGTGATTGTGTTTGAATGAGTAACTGGAGTAAGAGCAAGACAAACCCCAGGACTGATCATTACATCCAAACAAACACTCAATACCCCGTCCCTTCCTGCTGATGCTCTTATATGACACTGATATACACACATATTCACCACTCCACTCAATCTCCCAGTAACAGCGTCCACACACACTCTCTCTACACAACACCTGACACACATCAAATCTGTCTGGATGATCAGGATACGGCTGGACTGTGTCAGTGTTAGTAATCACTCTGTTCTTCTCAGACAGACGGAGGCGTTTATTCACTGTGTTCAGATCCAGATTGAGCTGATGAGAATCTGATGGAGATAAAACACATCAGAATCAGGAATTATGAATCTGATCTTTTAATGTTTCTGAACGCTTCATGTTCAATATATCATCAGTGTCTCAGTACAGTTTACCAGATATCCTGTGAAAATCATCATTTACATCAGTGTTTTTTGGGCCGGTCTAATCAGTCTAATCATTAATGTTGGTTATTATTCTGTGTTTATTATAATTTAAAGGCCTGTTATTATATTTACACCATTTAAATGTTTGGGGTCAGTGTGATTCTCATTTAAAAGAAACTGAGTCTTTAATTAAGCAAGAATCCATTAAATTGATTCAACAATAAATGTAATAATTTAATTTATAAAGTTTTTAAGCATCGTATGTCTATTGTATTGTTGGTGATTTTAGACTTTGTTGATCTTGAACTCTTTAAATTTCTTCCTGTTTCCCCAAAGATTAAAAAGACTTGATACAAAATCCAGTTTAGGATAAATCCATAGAGTGGAATTTTTCTAAAAGAGTTTTCAGTTTCTTACTTTCCTGAAACTCTTGAAGAGCTTTTTTACTACTGTGATTTTACCTCTAAATCTTGAATGAATGTTTTGAATTGTCTTTCAGTGAAAAATAATTATTTTTATTCATTAGTTTCAGAAGATTTCCTGTTTTTAAAGAATATATTGAATCCTCAGTTTAGTCCTGATTCACATCTTTGTTAAAGTTCATTCAATTTCAAATCTTTTTATTTCATATTTCTATTTCAATCTTTCTGTTCATCAAATATTCCAGATAAACACCTCCACATTTTTGTTTTACATTTTAAAATATATATAGTTTTTTTGTTCAGAAATATTTCACAATATTCCTGTTTTTTTACTGTATTTTGGGATCAAATAGCAGAAGAGACTTTATTGACTCTAAACTTTAACTGGAGTTAATTATATTTTTATTTATAATATATTTTTTGGTGTCTATTATTATCCCTATTATTAATTAGTACTGCTTGTGTTTCTTGCATACTTCAATCCCGCAGCTTTTGTCACAGACCCACAAATGAGGTGTCAAATCATGTGGATTATTGAGGAATGGTGTGTGACTTTTAAAAGCGATCGGGTGTACGATGTTCGTCCGGCGGGTGAAAAAAGTACTTTGATGAGTCATAACTCCTAGAGAGAATTTCATAGAAACATGTGGTTTACCGCGTTTGAAGAGGCTGTCAGGCTCTGTCAGACCATACCTCAAAATGGGGTGTAAGTTGTACCCCTGGGGCGCAAGAGCTTCCCAAATTTGCCCCATAGACATACTATAATGAAGCTGTGCCTGTGAAACAGTAGTGTGTTTTTCCTACTATGGTAAATTCCATAGGGATATTGTATTGAACATAACTCTAGATCACAATGTCATAGAGACAAGGGGGCGGGGCTCATTTCACTCAGGCAACCAATCAGTCTCTCGGGATCATTGTGAAGCTATCAAGCCACGCCCTAGCAACCATTTAAAGCACCATACATAGTAACAGGTTCCATAGACTTCCATTGAAAAAGATCAAAGTAATATCTTTGGATTTCAGTGTCATAGAAACATGAGGGTGACTCGGGGCAGCAAACGGCCAATCAAGAATCACCTTCAACACTTCATAGCCACACCCTAGCAACCATTTAAAGCACCTTAGCAACCCAAACCCAAAGAGGGATATCTTCACATCTGAAAGACAGAGAAGCATGGGGGTTGATTTATATTATCAAGCAGCCTTTGCAGTATTGTCATTGGCAGCTGCAAAACCACTCCCTAGCAACCAAATACAGTACCCTAGCAACTATTTAGCAAGACCTATATCTCTGCATCAGCATCGTAGAGACATGGGGGTTACTCTTTTGACTCATGCTAGCAAACTGGACTTCCAACACATGTTAGCATTGAATAGCTACATGCTAATAGTGATTAAATCAGGTTAAAAGCATGCTAAGAACTTTATAAAAAAAACTCCATAGTAATCATCTGTGACAACCACCAACCGAATAACAGCCACCCAGGTTCATAGCAACCTCCTAGTAACCGCCCAGAATATCCTAGCAACACTTAAGCAACCACACCAAGTACCTTAGCAACTGCCTAGCAACACCTTAGTAACCACCCAGGTTACCATAGCAACCGCCTAGAAACAACTCAGCAAGACAGCAGCTCTGCAGCCTAGCAACACCTTAGTAACCACCCAGGTTACCATAGCAACTGACTAGAAACAACTCAGCAACACCTTAGCAACCACATATCACCTTAACAACCACCCAAAACACCCTAGCAACCGCCTAGAAACTCCTTAGCAAGTCTAGTTTTGCCACTTCAAGCAGCACTGACACATTTTCTTCAGGAAATGTACATTCTAGTATTATTATTACTATTCACCTATATATCATTTAATATCATATATAATTTAATAATAATAACATCTTCCTATATTGAAAAATCACTCCCTGCCCTCCAGACACATTTCGCGCTGCAGCAATGACGTCATGTCCAAACATCTTTTTTTCTTTTACATTTATTAGGCTTCAAAAATATAACAACTTTTAATCTAAGTGAACTCAGAACAATCCTCACATAAATCCATAAGTGTCATATTTAAAAGAGCCCTTCCTACCTGTCTAACAAATAGGAAAAATACAGAAATTGAATAAAGTTACCAAACAGTCCGCACTGCATGATTTATATTTTTAATTAAACATAGATTAATCATTATTAAAGCTTCTTTAGTCAGTGAGCTGTTACTTATGTTCTTTCATTATCTTCAGTGACAGACGGCATTAGTGGTTGCTGTCACTTTAAGAGCTGACGTGGATCTCACACTCATCCCACTTTCTCACAGCTCTTTACTTTCGTTTAAGTATTTAACTCATTCAAGGCTGCTCTAATGAGGATACTCAACAAAACATATATTTTGGCATTATTGTGTGTTATTGTTTGTTCAAGCGTGACAGAGAACTTGATTCAGGCCCATGCGCACGATACTGACACGCGTCTTTCTGTGCACTGTGTGTGTGACAGGACATTTACAGAGAGCGTGTTCTCTTTTTCTGTTTTGGCACGCTTGTTTAAAAGTATTGGCCTGAATAAGAGTGTGGTCATTTATTGTAATGCTAGCCAAAGGATGACAGAAAAAATGAATGCTGCGTTAATTGCGTTAAATATTTTTAACACGTTAAACTGTAAAACAAATTAAATAAATGCATTAACGCGTTAACAACTCTAGTTTAAATATTATCATTAGTTTCCTAAGGATCAAAAAGCCACGTGAATAGAAATTATATTTATGAGGGTTAAATAAACGCTTTAATAATTTGGCGCTAAAACCATACAGGTGCTGGTCATATAATTAGAATATCGTGAAAAAGTTAATTTTTTTATTGTTAATTATTTTTACAAATTAAACTTTCATATATTCTGGATTCCCTACATGTAAAGTAAAACATTTCAAAAGTTTTTTTTTAAATTTTGATGATTAAAGCGTACAGCTCATGAAAGTCCAAAATCCAGTATCTCAAAATATTAGAATATTTCCTAAGATAAAAAAAAAAAAGGATTTTCAAAACAGAAAAGTTCAAGTTCTTTAACGTATGTTCATTTGTACACTCAATACTTGCTCCTAGCACAAATGACAGCATCAGTGAAGTGTGGCATGGAAGTGATCAGCCTGTGGCACTGCTGAGGCACTATTGAGCCTTCAGATCATCTGTATATTGTTGGATCGACTGTTTCTCATCTTTCTCTTGAAAACATCCCATAGATTCAGGTCAGGCATGTTGGCTGGCCAATAAAGCACAGTGATATCATGGTCAGCAAACCACTTGGAAGTGGTTTTTGCACTGTGGGCAGGTGCTAAAGTCCTGCTGGAAAAGGAAATCAGCATCTCCATAAAGCTTGTCAGCAGATGGAGGCATAAAGTGCTCCAAAATCTCCTGGAAGATGGCTGCATTGACTTTGCACTTGATAAAACACAATGGACCAACACCAGCAGACGTCACGGCCCCCCAAATCATTACCGACTTCAGAAACTTCCCACTAGACTTCAAACAGCTTGGATTCTGTGCCTCTCTGGTCTTCCTTCAGACTCTGGGACCATGATTTCAACATGAAATGCAAAATTTACTTTTATCTGAAAAGAGGACTTTCGACCACTGTTCACTGTCCAGTTCTTTCTTTTTCTCCTTAGCCTAGGTAAGATGCTTCTGACATTGTTTCTGTTTCAGAAGTGGCTTGGTAGTCCTTTTCCTGAAGATGTCTGAGTGTGGTGACTCTTGATGCGCTGACTCCGGCTTCATTCGACTCATTGTGAAGCTCTCCCAAGTGTCTGAATCGGCTTTACTTGACAGTATTCTCAAGCTTGTGGTCATCCCTGTTGCTTGTGCACCTTTGCCTACCCAATTTCTTCCTTCTAGTCAACTTTGCATTTAATATGCTTTGATACATCACTCTGTAAACAGCCACCACATTCAGTAATGACCATCTGTGACTTTCTCTCTTTGTGGAGGGTGTCAATGATTGTCTCCTGGACCATTGCCAAGTCAGCAGTCTTCCCCATTAGTGTGGTTTCAAAGAACAAGAGATTTTACCCTGCTAATAATCAGTAATCATGAACAGTCGTACACATTGGACTCACAAACAAATGAGCCTGCGTCTAAAGTATAATTTTTCAAAATAGTGCAGCAGTTTTAGTTATAATATCCAAGCAGTGCTGTCAGATTTTGTGGCATCTTGAGAGGCATATTCTCCAGCCATTGTCATTTAATAAATCTGACGGACAAAACTTTTAGCCAATGCCAAGACGATCCAACAATGATGCCAAATCAGCAGCTGGAATTAGGTCATTTTTAAAAAAAAGTATTTTTTTTAATGTGTTGACCTTCTTTCAACTGAAACAAGAAGACAGGGTGGTACATATCGAATATATCCGCCCCTTTTTTTAAATAGCCAATAGCATTTTGTTTAAATCACAGCTCGGCCAGAGCCATTCAAATCAGTAAAACCTCTGATTCCTTCTAATCTCTAACCGTTTATCCTCCTAATCTCCTTTATATTGCTTTAAAATACAGCATTCTGTGCAGAATCCAAATGGGTTCGATACGTTTGTGGTCTGAGCCAACTCACGAATATGATCCACTCCGTGTTCTCGTGTCCCTGAGTCAGAGCAGACTATCTATATAGTGCACTATGTGACATTCATCATGTAGAAACTAATTGTCTGAACAAATGACAGATTTCAGTTGCAGCTTTAGCGTCTGTTTATAGTGTAGGAGGGGGCGGGACTTCAGATTCTAGAGAGCATTTGATTGGACAGAAGATTTGATGAGAAGCTGAAGTGCGATGTGATGCCATGAAAATCCGTGATCCTAAACTAAAAAACTAAAATTTTGATTTCAGGGGACTGTTTTTGTTTGTTTGTTTGTTTCAATTAAATAAATGTTCTAGATTTTAGTTCAATAGTATAATATTTTGAGGAGATCTTTTGGTACTAAATACTAGGCTAATTGTGCAAAAAAAAATAAAAAGGCCAATTAATGACAATTTAAAATAATATTATTTTCTAAAAATGTTTTATTATTTATATTACAATTAGTGTAGTATTAAGGTTTAAAATAAAGAAAAGGGTTTTAATTTCCAGTGCAAAAAGGCAAATTAGAGTAATTTTGTGGCCAGAAAAATAATAATTTACATTTGTAATGCCGCAGTTTACCCACTAGGTGCCTGTATGGCTCTTTTAAAGGTTAGTTCACTCAAAAATGAAATTTCTGTCAATAATTACTCACCCTCATGTCGTTTTAAACCCGCAAGACCTTCATTCATCTTCAGAACACAAATTAAGATATTTTTGAAGAAATCAGAGAGATTTTTTTATCCTCCATAAAACACAATGAAATCAGCACATTCAAGGTCCAGAGAAGTAATCATTAAAACAGTCAATGTGACTACAGTGGTTCAACCTTACATTTACATTTATGCACTTGGCAGACGCTTTTATCCAAAGCGACTTACATTGCATTATACTATACATTTGTATCTGTGTATGTGCAATCCCTGGGATCGAACCCATGACCTTGGCATTGCTAGTGCCACGCTCTAACCACTGAGCTACAGGAAAGCTGTATAACACCTTAATGTTATGAAGCAACGAGAATACTTGCATGTGTCCCGCTGCTCACGTGAACAGCGTCTGCCAATACTGAGCCCCATTTGGACGTAAACACAGTGCATATATCATTTAAGTGACATAAGATTATGACATATGTGACATATGATTATTCATGACAGCATGCGTTGATTTCCTCTGACAGGCGCTTCAAATAGTGGATCACATATAGTAAGCGATTAATGGATCAAAAAGGAGTGTTTGTCTTTGCTTTGTAAGAGTTTCTGCATCGCACAAGTTCAAGTTTATAGCAAAAACCATGTGTATATTGTGTTGCATGTAATGGTCATTTGCAGTGTTCATTTGTGGGAAGCTTTGATGCTTTTAATGAGAGCAAATAAAACTGTCTGAATCAGAAGCTGTTGCTCTGTTGTCAGTCTCCACTCATCCCCCTCAAATCTGCAGCTTAACCACGCCCACTTCTGTGGCATGTTTCAAAACTGTGATGAGAACTAACTGGTGCTGAAACAGGGTTTCATGACCCTTTAACAAATGTCTTTGCTACTTCTCTGGACCTTGAATGTAGTAATTAACCTCTCGAATTTCATCAAAAATATCTTAATTTGTGTTTTCCGAAGATGAACGAAGGTCTTACGGGTGTCGAACGACATTAGGGTGAGTAATTAATGACAGAACTTTCATTTTTGGGCGAACTAACCCTTAAATAAATATGCATGCATCCACTAGTCTAGTTGCACAAAGGAGTAGACAGTGAGTTTCTCTGCTTGTTTTCTTAGTGACTTACATTTTAGGAAGTCGTTCCTGGTTCTGGGAACAATGTTGGTGAAAGTGACTGTGGAAATCAACAGACATGAAGAGTGTGATTATCATGTCAAGAGAAAATGATCCCTGCATCCGTTCCTAAGACATTTCTAATATGATCTTCTACATCAGTGGTTCCCAAACCTGTCCTGGAGGACCCCCAGCCCTGCACATTTTGTATGTCTCCCTATTTCTGAAACACCCATTTCAGGTCTTGCTGTCTTTACTAATGAGCACATGAGTTGAATCAGGTGTGATAGATGAGGGAGACATACAAAATGTGCAGGGCTGGGGGTCCTCCAGGACAGGTTTGGGAACCACTGTTCTACATGATATGAGATGATGGAGGATCATTTCTGAGAGCAGATGAATCTCCAGGACTTTACCTCTGTCAGAGATCTTCTTCAGCTCCTCTTTGCAGAAATCCTCCAGTTTGTCTCTCAGCTGACGGACAGATTCTCTCACGCCATCAAAAGAGGAGAGAGAACTGAAAGGATCGTCATTTACGTCTGTAGATTCAAGAGGAGCTGAGAGAGACTGGAAACTCTACAGAAAACAGAAATCAAAGCTCATCACCTCCACACTTCAGCCAATAACCTGCACTAATGTCAGATTTGAGCAGCTCTTGACGATCTTTAGTAACTCTCCTCAATCCAGCACTTTCACAGCATCAGCTTCATTCTTCTCATGTTCATTATATCATGTTAGAGCTGTAAGTTCTAGCGTTTGACACTTACACTATATGTGAACTTTCTAGGAAAACACTTGATGATCAAACATCTGCCAATAACATAAATGTAACAGATCAAGAGCATCACTGGAGTCACATGACAGGGTTGAGTAGATTTGATCAGGAAAATAAGTTCAAAGACAACGAGTAGATTGATCATTATTTATAACTTTTGAGCAGTTAGTGGCTCTGAAATTCACAAGGACTCTTAGGACACGAACCCAAGCTCAGCTTTTGTGGTACCATCAGGTTAATGAATTTCACCTTGTTGTAAAAATAAATAAATAAAAATTAATAAAAGTTTAAATATTAGTGAAGTTTTGAGCTCTTGCTGTCAGGAAGTTGTATATTAATATTATTATATAAAAATGTTTCCTAAGAGATTTCCAGAGCTGAACTGCATTTATAAGAGCGTCTCTTTTAAAAGAAGAAGATCAGATGAGAGTCTGACTGATGATTATATAATAACCGAACACACAGATCAACACTTCAGTCAACGGCTCATTCTGAAATGTTTCTCTGTGAGTCTCTTGCTCAAGTCCACTATGATCCTGTTCTTCTAGATCTCTGTTACCTGCAGGAAATGGATGTGATCCTGTGTGTGTGAAAGCTGCTCCAGCTCAGCGTCTCTCCTCCTCAGATCATTGATCTCCTGCTCCAGTCGCTCCAGTCGTCCTTCAGCTCGACTCACTGCAGTCTTTTCCTGATCTCTGATCCGCTGTGTGGCCTCAGAGCGGCTTCTCTCAATGGAGCGGATGAGCTCAGTGAAGATCCTCTCACTGTCCTCCACTGCTGTCTGTGCAGAGCGCTGTTAGGACACACATCACAATCACACAGTGGCTTCAGTGAGTCTTGACTGAGACTTCTCAAACTTCTCTTCTTCTCCAGACTCACCTTATGAGACTCCACAGCCTCTCTCAGCTGCTGAAGATCTTTCTCTCTCTGCTGGATCCTCTGCTGGAACGACCTCTGCGTCTCCTTCAGCTGGTGCTAAAGGACAAACCAATAACAGGAGAAACATCACATAAATCATCAAGTCAACGGATATGAATCCAGTATCAGTGAAGTGCTGAGATTGAGGGGTTAAAGATCTTTCATGATAAGATTATAGGTTCAATCATAAGTGCCAGCATTATTTCATCAAAGCAATATATCCTTTTTATAAGTTTTTATAGGGATAGTTCACCCAGAAATGTAAATTCTGTTTACTTTGTTATGGGCAGATACTCAGAGAACACAGGATATGATGATGAATTGACGTTTGTTTATTAGACAAACAGCAGGAATAAACCGTAATGCAGGTAAGTGAGCTGGATTTGTAGGCTTGTCGGATGATAACTTGACACTTAAATCAGTCTCTGTCTAACAGATGATGATCGCATGGATGGATTGTTGACAGATGACAGTGGACACACAGAGACTCGGACAACTGAGTGAGGTGAGCAGTGTGCCTAAATAGTCTGGTGATGAGTGTGCTGATTGAATGCAGGTGTGTGTTATCAATACTCTGGTGAGGGAGTGCGTTGTGATTGGTTGATGGTGGAACCTGGTGTGTCTGTGACATACTCATCCTCATGTCTTTCCAAACATGTATGATTTTCTCTTGCAGAACACAAATAAATATATTCTGGCTCATGTATGTCACGTGATCAAACACCCTTTTTTGATTTTTCTTCTAGGTTTAGAAGACTCTGCTTTCATCTCAATATGCATACTATCCATCCTAAAAAGTATGTGACATTAGTAATATTCAATACTATTTAGGGCAGATAGGATAGGGTGGATAGTATGCACATTGGGACTCAGGGTCAGATTACCCCCCTTGGAGTTGTATGGATCTTTTATGCTACTTTCAATATACGGACAAATGAGACATTCCTTAAAATACATTCTTTTGTGTTCCTCAGAAAAAAAAGCAAGTCATACCAGTTTAGAATAATATTTTTAAAATATTATATTTAAAGGGGTCCTATTATGCTTTCCCCATCTTTCTTTAGTGTGCAATGTTGCTGTTTGACATTGAAAAAGCTCTACAAAGTCACTCCAAAGGGAGTTATTCTCTATATCACTGCACACTGCAAACTACTCACTGTTTATGGTAAAGTGTGTTACATTTCCGATACACACACTAAGCAGTAGACCAATCACAACAGACTGGGACCGGCTGACCAATCAGAGCAGACTGCGATTTTTGGAAATCGAGACTTAAAGAAACTGAAACTAAAACAGTGTTCAGACAGAGAGACTGAAAACAGGTGCTACAACAATGTAAATTATAAGAAAATATATAGCTGCAAGCAGCAATGATGGGCCCAACCCCGGTGGCTTCAGGGCAACTGTGCATAGCGGGCAAAAGGCATCTAAAATGGGTAAACATAAAAGGACTATGTCAAATTCACACCACATTTACTGCAGCAGCTGATGCTCCTATGACAGGGGTCGGCAACCCAAAATGTTCAAAGAGCCATATTGGACCAAAAAAACAAATCTGTCTGGAGCCGCAAAAAATTAAAAGCCTTATATAAGCCTTATATGAAGGCAACACAGGGTGTAAGTGTATATTAGCTATATTAGCCTACTATCAAAATGACTAAGTAGGCTACAAATACATAATGAGGTATTCCCGAGGTATATATTTAAAAACTGCAGAAAGCTACAGAAAAAAGAAGCAAATGGATCGGTGCAATTCACAGAAACAGCTGGACTAACGTTACAGGCAGAGAAACATGGATTTGCAGTTATCATTTTGTGTCAAATTGTTGGATTTTGAGGTAAAATCATTCCATATATATTGTATTGTTATATTTTATGTTGACAAATCATCAATTAAATATTTTCCATTGTATATTCTGCATAATTGTGTGTTTTAAAATAAACACTGAAAAAAACTATACAATAAAACTATATGTTTTTAGGGCTGGACAATATGGCGATATATATAACATTGATATAAGTGATTACGCTGATTTAAACCTACCTATATTGTAGTTATATAAAATATTCACAGGCAGATTTGCTTTTATGTGTATGTAAATGTATTCTACTAGACCTCATAAACAAAATTATAAACTTGTAAATGAGCACAATTTGGGACCTCTTTAAGTTCATACCTGTTTCTCTGTCCTCTGTGCTGCAGCTGATACAGTGTTGTGGTTTTTATGTTCATCCATACACAGCACACATATACACTCCTGATCAGTGCGGCAGAAAACCTCAAGGATCTTGTCGTGTTTCGGGCAGATCATCTCCTGCAGTTGTCCAGTGGCTTCAGTCAGATTGTGTCTCTTTCCTTTAAACAAACTCTCATGTTGTTCAAGGTGATTCTGACAGTACGAGTTCAGACACACCAGACAGGACTTGACGGCTTTGTGTTTTCTTCCAGTACAGACGTCACACTGCACATCTCCAGCTCCAGCATAACAGTCAGCAGGAAGTTTAATCTTCTTCAGTTTCTCCACCATTTCAGCCAGAATGGTGTTTTTAGCTAAAGCAGGTCTTGGACTGAAGGTCTGTCTGCACTGAGGGCAGCTGTAGACTCTCATCTGATCCTCCTGATCCCAGCAGTCTGTAATACAGATCTTACAGTAACTGTGTCCACAGGGAATGGCCACTGGATCCTTCAGAAGATCCAGACACACTGAACACATGAACTCATCCTGAGATATTCTGGCTTCTGCCATTTTACTGCATGAATACAGAGACACAAACACAAACACACAACAGCTCAACTACACTTTAGTTTCAGTTTCTCTGAACTCATGTGTTTCCTGTTTCCTGGTTTTGTGTTCGAGTGACGTGTGTAAAACAGGCGTGTCTGTAAAGCAGCTTCCTCATTCCTGGTCCTGAAGAGCCTCATTGGTGAAAAGTTTTTAGTTTTTCATGTGTGTTCCTACACACACTGTGTTTAATCAGTCTCAGACACACACTCAAAAAATATAAGTTACAGATAAGCAAGACAACACCCTTAAAATTTCAGTAATTCTGTTTCCTAAATACTGCAGACTGAAAACTGTGTCCAGAATTAAAGTTCCTTAAAGTCATCATGAAATACAAATTGACAGATCTTGTTTTTATTGATTTTTGTGGTATGTATTATAAATGATTTAACCATGCACATAGAGCTAGGTGATAAACAATAATTATAGCGAAACATTTTTTTTTTTATAAAATGATAAACATTTATCACACTTTTGATATAGCGTTCATAGACAAAAAAGCCAAACAAAGTGTCGTACAGTGACCATTTATCAGCTCGGCTCATGGATGCGTTTACTGGCTGATCGGTCTTGATCACATGACAACTAAACAGTGCTGTGAAATCCAGTGAGAACCGGTTAAATTCAGTGAAGAACACAAATGTCTCTGTGATTTAAACTATTTTAAAGCCAGATGAAACAGCGCTGACATTGTTGTATCGTAGATACAATGGAAAAAACTCAAAGAGAACTGAACTTCTTGATGGTCTCTTTATTTAAGACACATCTCTGCAGCCAGCAATACACACACAAGTTGCGCCAATTATGGCAACAAATAACATAGACTATGCCACCCCGGATATTGGCCGGGGACCCACCGGAAGTACCACAAGCACACAGATACGTGGCTGAGACAGGTATCAGACAACAATGGAATGTTTCACACAATTTATTCAATAAACATTCAAGAAAATACAAGACCGATCTCTTTAACCCTCTGGAGTCTGAGGCTGATTTGGGGCCTGGAGAAACTAGAGTTTTTGCTTCAAAATTATGTAAAAATTATCCTGCCTACTCGTTCATATAAAACAATAGAGAGATTTAAATTTTCTAAGACACTTTTTGTCAAGAAACACAGTATGCGTGGAGTCGTGAATCATCATGAATAATGGGTCATTTACACCTGAGAAGACAAAAGAATTGCATAATGAGCTGTAATGACCTGCATGATGAGGCCTTTCAGTCAGGTAGGCTGTGAAAAAACCATCTGTGATCATGTCTCAAGCTCATCATGGTGTATATCAAACATACAGAAAAAACAGAAATACTGTGAAATATTATTAAAATTTAAAATAATGGTATTCTATTATATTCTTTAAAATATTATGTATTTCTGTGATGCAAAGTGTCTAAACAATTATTTTACCTCTATGGCATTTCATATAGGCTTCTAGCTTAAAAGCATGCACATTTGGAGAAATATTGATGGATTCTCATATGTTTATGTCAATTTTCTATACAGAGGAGTAATATTTATTCAATATTTAGTGTCATCACTGTGAGCGCTGGATACTGTGTTTTCAATTCATACTTGCAGCCGGAGGGCGCTCTGTGCACTTTTAGTCCACAAATGCCTCCTAAAGAAGAATAGGCCATGTGACAATTCAGGAACTAACCAAACTAACAGAGGCTTCCAGAAATCGCTAACTATGGCTATGCAAAACACTTTTGAAGACAATAAATACACGACTGAGACATGTATTGCCTCAGAATTTGCGTCTGAATAGCGCTCACTCCGTGGGCGTGGCCGCATTAGCGGATAATGAGCTGAATCACGGACTTCTGACATGGCTCTCTTTTCATACAGATTACTTAAACAGAGAATATTTGTTTTCGATTTGACTTACACGATTTAAAGGTGCCCTCGAATGAAAAATTTAATTTACCTTGGCATAGTTGAATAACAAGAGTTCAGTACATGGAAATTACATACAGTAAGTCTCAAACTCCATTGTTTCCTCCTTCTTATATAAATCCCATTTGTTTAAAAGACCTCAGAAGAACAGGCGAATCTCAACATAACACCGACTGTTACGTAACAGTCGGGGTGTACGCCCCCAATATTTGCATATGCCAGCCCATGTTCCCAACATTATGAAAGGAATTAGACAAAGGCAGCCAGTATTAACGTCTGGATGTGCACAGCCGAATTATCAGACTAGGTAAGCAAGCAAGGACAATAGCAAAAAATGGCAGATGGAGCAATAATAACTGACATGATATCATGATATTTTTAGGGATATTTGTAAACTGTCTTTCTAAATGTTTCGTTAGCATGTTGCTAATGTACTGTTAAAAGTGGTTAAAGTTACCATCGTTTCTTACTGTATTCACGGAGACAAGAGCCATCGCTATTTTCATTTTTAAACACTTGCAGTCTGTATAATGCATAAACACAACTTCATTCTTTATAAATCTCTCCAACAGTGTAGCATTAGCCGTTAGCCGTGGAGCACAGCCTCAAATTCATTCAGAATCAGATGTAAACAATATAACAGTATACAATACTCACATAATCCGACGCATGCATGCCGCATGCATGACGAACACTTTGGAAAGATCCATTTGAGGGTTATATTAGCTGTGTAAACTTTGTTTAGGCGCTGTTTAAGGCAAGCGCGAGCTCCGTGGGCGGAGAGCACGAGAATTTAAAGGGGCCGCACAGAATAAATCGGCGCGTTTCTAATGATGCCCCAAAATAGGCAGTTAAAAAAATTTATTTAAAAAAATCTATGGGGTATTTTGAGCTGAAACTTCACAGACACATTCAGGGGACACCTTAGACTTATATTACATCTT